>JAHBMJ010004878.1:20000-37377 GCA_018398765.1 Chromera velia | reverse complement strand
GGGGGGGGGGGGGGGGGAAGGAGCGAGTGAGCAGCGCCTTCTTGAAAGGTGGGCAGGATGAATGTAAAAGGAAAAACCGGGAGAGAGCATCTGCAACACTCAGCTCGCAACAACCCGACAACCGAGGGAGGGAGGGAGAGGTTGTATGGAGTCCTTTTTAGGAATGCCATCGCTTTGATCTCAACCGCTCCTGAGTCATCCGAGACTCACTCACCTGCGCACAGAGAACGTTCATGCCGAATGCCTCTGCAACATTCTTGATCCTAGTCCCGATGTTCCCCGTTCCAACGATGCACAAGGTCTTGCCAGAGAGCTCCATGATGCCCCCCCGGCTGCCCAGAATGTCGTAGCAAAAATCAGGACACTCGGCCCACTCTCCCTTGCGCACGCTCTGGTTGTGTCCGTGGACGTCAATCAAGTGGTCCAGCATGAAGGCAATCACCAACTGGACAACGGCCGCAGTGGAGTAGCCTGGCACGTTCGTCACCTGCAAATCGATTGGTGGGTGGGTGGGTGGGTGGGTGGATGGGTCATCACAGCGATCATTTGAGACATGCGGCCGCGTGCCATGTTGAGGAAGGGGGTGCAAGAAAAGATGTCAACCGGCAAAGTGTAAACAGATGGACAGATAGGCACATGGCTAGCTTGCTGGATACAGAAAGATCGATGGATGCATGGTGAGGTGTATATAAAATCGATACATTCATACAGAGAGATAAAGATGACAGATGCAGATAGATAGATGGATGGATAGATAGATAGGTAGGTAGGTAGACATATGGAGACATGCAGAGATGAAAAGAGAGAGAGAGACAGAAACACAGCGAGAGAAAGAAAGAGAGAAAGGGAGAAAGGGAGAGAGGGAGAGAGAGACACGGGACTACTGGAAGGTACGAAAAAAAGTTCAGGTGAGTAGGTAGACGGACCGCAATTCCCTTCTCCTTGGCTGCCGCCAGATCGACATCGTTGTATCCTGGAAAGTCAAGCGCACAAAAAAGGGAAGGAAAGGAAAGTGGCAGATCAGCATGCAGGGTGGGGAAGGAGGAGTCAGCTCGTGAAGAATCAAGAGAGAGAGAGAGAGAGAGAGAGAGAGAGAGAGAGAGCGAGAGAGAGAAGGAAGGAAGGAAGGAAGGAAGGAAGGAAAGAAAGAAAGAAAGAAAGTACGAACGAACGAACGAACGAAAGAAAGAAAGAAAGAAAGAAAGAAAGAAAAGAAAGAAAGAAAGAAAGAAAGAAAGAAAAGAAAGAAAGAAAGAAAGAAAGAAAGAAAGAAAGAAAGAAAGAAAGAAAGACGAGAGAAGGAAGAAAGCAGATAGAGACAAGGGAGCTTTGGGAGCATGCACACTCCCAGAAGATGACGGAGGAAGTGTATCATGCTGTAGGTGTGCGTGTGCATGTGTGTGTGTGTGTGTGTGTGTCTGTGTGTGTGTGTGTGTGTGTGTGTGTGTGTGTGTGTGTGTGTGTGTGTGTGTCTTGTGTGTGTCTGTGTGTGTGTCTGTGTGTGTGTCTGTGTGTGTGTCTGTGTGTGTGTGTGTGTGCAAAGCAAGAACATGCAAAATAAAACAGGGTGTCGGAACGAAACCCAGGCCCCATACCTAAACTTGACCATTCCCACCTGTAGCTAGCTTTCCAATGTATTTGCACTTCGGGACCAGTTTGAGGCTTTCTTCATCAAAGGCCACTTTGTTGGTCAGGATCACGTCGGCGTCTCCCGCCCTCTCTGCGATTTTGTCTCTCGGTGTCCTATCATACGCAGTCACGCTGCCAAACTTCTTCAATGGATCCCAGCTGAGCTCCCCGCGGTCTGCAAGGGAGAAACGGCCGTGGAGGGGAGGGGGGGCAGATGGAGGAGGGAGGAGACGGCAACTGAGACAAAGCAGAGACGGATGATAGCAAACTGAGCGTACGCGGCCCCACTTTCCCCCTTTTCTCAACAGATTTCAGCATCTTCGGGCAATTGTTCTGGCTTGTCAGATGACTCGCAATTTGCCTGCCTCCCGCACTCAACTGGTGCTACCACTCTTACCCGTGGTATAAGAGTCCAGGATGGCAATTTTGAGGTTTTGCCCAGACGCTGCGGAGAACCAGAGCATTGACCTCTGCGCGGCGCCTCCTTGCTGAAGGCGAGAAGCTCGACCCGCCGCCTCTCTGAGAGGGCGCAGGAGAAAGCCACAGGGGGAACGGAACATCGCTGTCATCATCAGAAGGCACAGAGACAGAGGAGACGCCTTAACATTCATCGCTACGTTTCGCTTTGTCTGCAACTGAGTGGGACACTTCAGCAGCACGCAAGTATACAGACAAGTTAGCTGCGTGTTTGTGACAGAGCCAATTTTACAATCCCTTCCAAACAGGAATAAACAGGAAAATGGATGGGGGAAATTAAGTGATCGAGGGGGATTCGAGGTTGGGAAAGCGGGCAGTGAACGCGGCGCGGGCGCCGCCGCGCCGCTCCCTCTGGCGCGCCCTCTGCCTACCGCGCGGTCAGACTCTCGAAACTCCCAAACTTACATGAAAAAAGTGTTAATCACACCGAATATCAGCCTTTTGGAGGGGAGAATTTGAAGTCTTAGTTTTATCCTTGAGATCCGATATTGTCAGAATGAGAGAGAAACAGATAGAGAAGAGGAAAGGGAGGACACCGTCATAGCAGGCCGCCAAAGACAGCATGCACCGCTACGTGGATGCCCTCATCAAAGACGGGGCCCTCTCCAAAGTAGTCTCCCGCCTAGGCTCCTTAGGGATCGCTACCCCAAACATGAAGACATTCCGCAAGCTGAAGGATCTCCACCCCCCGCGTAGGACCCGATACGAGACCAAAGCCCTCGCATCAGACCCGCCCCGCCTCGAGCTTACGCTCGATTCCCTCCTACAAGCAGCCCGCTCTGCCGCCCGAGGCTCTGCCCAGGGAATCTCAGGGTGACGTTATGAACACATTCGTTTCTTTCTCCCAGGCGATGGATTGGGAGGGGGGGGTACAGCAGGGTAGTGTGCTCTCTTCACCATCGCCTAGCAACTGACAGCGGGCAACGCCCCTCCGTCCCTTCTTCGCTTGCTCGCAAGCGGGAGGTCTTTTACCCTCAACAAGGACCCGAAAGGTAACAAGGTGAGACCGATCACGATCGGGGACGTGCTCCAAAGATGGGTCACGAAGGCAATCCTGATTGAGTATGGAGAGAAGTTTGAGGAACACCTTGGGGCATTGCAGTATGCGATAAGAACGAGTGCAGGGACAGACAAACTTTTCAGAGCAGTCCAAACTTGTTTGCAGCTTTGTCCTAACTCCATCCTCCTCCAGATAGATGCAAACAATGCATTCAACACTTGCGACAGACAGAAAGCGATAGACGAGCTGCATGAACATTTTCCTGAGCTGTTTTGTTTCTTTTCTCTCTGGTATGGTACGGCAGTCCCAATCTTCTTTCGTGACCAGAAAGGTAGACTGCGTACTTTCATGAGTCAAGAAGGGGTACAACAGGGAGATATTGCAGGGCCGCTTCTTTTTTGTCTTGGCCTGAAACCTGCTTTAGAAAAGTTGTAAAAGAGGCTGTACAAGAAGCATGGGAGGGCGGGATGTTTCATAGGTGCATACATGGATGATCTCTCTCTCATTTTCCCTTCCAGCTCTGCTGATTGTCTGACCTCTACCTGGTCAGATTGTATAAAAATTTTGGGAGAATATGACCTGACGCTCAATCTAGGTAAGGATAAAAGCGCAGCTTTCTCTCCCAGTTGGAGAGGGAAATCAGAGAGAAAGATCCCACAACAGCGCCCCCCAGGACTAGAGGTATCGACACAAGGCTACAAGTTGATGGGGGCAGGGGGGGGTGAAGACTCGTTCGTGAACAGCCTGTTCGAAAAGAAGCTAGCAGAAGCAACAAAGCTGGGGAAGCGAGTGGAGGGGTACGGAGTTCCCCAGGGATGCAGCCTGCTGTTTTGTTACTGCATCTTCCCCAAACTCGTCTACTTGGCGCGGGTGATGGGGGACAGACTCCACACAGACGTATGGGAAAGAGCAGACAAAGAGTTGGGGGAGTCTTTCGCCCGCAGCATGCGCCTCAGCCCAGAAGAATGGACCCAAAAGCAGAGCCAGACGCATCTCCCGTTATGTTAGGGGGGACTAGGGATCCCTTTCTTCCGTTTTATCATGCCAGTGGCCTTAACAGGCTGCGCGGCACACACCTTTGCAGCAGTGAGGAGCCGATTGACAGAGCAGGGTTTCGGAACACCAACAAAGGCAGACTTTGCAGGTCTGTTTTAGGTAAAGAGGGCAGAACAAGCTTACACTGATTGTAGGGGGGGGACCGAACGGGAACTTGGAAAGGTTTCTCGAGTTCTAGAATTTCAGTGGGGGGAGAGACCAGGGGGGGGCACTCTTGGGCTCATATAGGGTTACAAGTGCAAAAATGACATAAAAAATGAACCAAAAAACATTTGAACGAGCTTTTCACACAAGTTAAAGGTCCGGCATATTGAGTTACTTCGAAATCAATCACTTTTACTGTATAGCTTATGTGGTTACATGAGGTTACACCTCTTATTATATATGTCCCCTTGCAAGGTTACAGATTACAAGGTTACAGGCGGTCTTGAGGTCCGTAACTAACCAAAAAGTTAACTTTCAAAAACTCTTCAAATCACTTCAAAAACACTTTAAAATGCATGTAGACGAAGGTTACATCACTTTTGAAGAGGGTCATTTTAGGTTACAGGTTACAAGGTTACAAGGGGTTTGGCTACAAAGTGAAAGGGACACATCGTTTTTTATCAGTTTCTCATATAACCTCAATCAACAGAAAATGTTTTCAATATTTTTAGACGTAACCTGATGAGATTGATCAATTGGGACCACTTTTGAAGTAAGGGTAACATTACAGGGGGGTATACTCTTATGTATAGGGGGTGTTGAAACCTATAACCCAATATAAGTGCCAGACCCTAGGGGAGAGAATGGAAGATTGGTTGTTGTGGGAGAGACGGGAGGTGCAGCACCTCATGATGGAAGCGCTGCACCTAGTTCAGAGGGAAAAACTCTTAGCCGCTTTGCTAGCTGAAGGGAAGGCCCGTCTGCGATCCTGTGCAGGCATAGGCACTTCCGCTTGGCTGACAGCCATACCGTCTTCAGGTTGGACTCCTATTTCTCCAACCCTTTTTACTATGGCCATCCGTCTCCGCCTCGGCTTGTCCATTTCAGAGATCAGAAGAAACCCTATCTGTGCGTGTGGAGCCCCGCTGGACGTGGAAGGACAACATGCACAGACCTGCGGGATAGGGGGGGGGGTATAATGGTGGCGGCATGAACAAATGAAGGACGCCTTTTGCTCCCTCCTTCAAGGCCTCCGTCACTGCTATATGACAAGAGAGCCTACGTTTGGGCAGCTTAGGCTGTCTACCACAACCCGTCTGGTCGAAGAGAGACAGAAACGCCCCAATTTTCTCGCGGGGCTCCCGTCCGGAGACATAGTGCTCGCCAACGTCGCTGTTACCCATCCATTTTCCATCGATGCTAACCGCCTGCGCCGATTTGCAAAAACAGCAGGGTCAGCAGCGAGGGGAATAGAGAAAGTGAAAAATGACAGGTACGGGGAGATCTGCCATGAAATCGGTTTCCGTTTTGTGCCGCTTATTTTTGAAACTTATGGAAGACCAGGGGAGGGAGTAGTAAAGTTTTTGAAGGAAGTGGCAAAGTTGGGGGTAGGGAGGGTGAGGGGTGCGGAGGGAGACGAAGCAGTCCAAGCAAGGTTGATGGACCGCTACTACAAGCTCTTGTCCTGCACTCTGCAGCGTTTTATCGCAGCAAACCTTCTGTCCTCCATCCACAGCAGAAGAGGCATAAGGGGCCCTTTCCAGCCCGAGGGTCTGCTCGGGAGGGAAGTGGCCGCGTTCTCCGGGTCTTTTGACTGGGAGGGCGCTTTTGACTGGGAGGGCGCAAACTGAAAAAATTTCTTTGACAATGCGAGAAGACAGAAGAGGGATGGGTAAAAGAGCAAACAAATGAATCGGAAAAGTTTTGGGAACTGAGTTTAAAGAAAGAGTTTTGATAGGGTGTTTAAAGCAGGAGTTCTTTGAAGGGATGGAAGACGTGCGGGATACACCTCTGCACAATTAAAGTCTTTCTGATTAAAAAGGTAGCATTTTTTCAATGAAAGAACTGAAGGGTTTCGAAGGTTCTGCCCTGTATCCCCTCTGTCTCTTTTCTCGTTCTTTTGATTGTCCAACCTGTTGTGAAGCCGCGATTGATCAGCTGTATCAGGGTGATCGAAGTCACGCCTATTTTCGTCGCTGGTAGTCGTAGGATGGAACAAATCGACAAACTAGGTTAGATCCGCCTCTCATATATGGGGACGCAGCATGCATAAAAAAACCTTCAATCATCATTAATCACAAGATCAGTCATTAGAAGCTGGTCCCCACCCCCCTTCCGGCTTAGCTTTCCGGCCGGGCCTCCCGACCCTCTCTGGTAGACGGCGACTTCTGGTAGAACGGCAACAGTGCTCTACCTAGGGCACCAATTAAATCACTATCACTATCACCTTCCCGCATCAACAGGTCCAACAAGTGTAATAACTTGTCACTCCCCTGTCACTTCACCTCTTTTCTTCAGTTAGTCAGAACGATAAGAAGCGACCCACAAGAAGAAAGAAGGTTTTGTTATCTTTCCCCTCCACGCGTGTTGGGAAAATGAATGTTCTTGATTTCTATGAAAAGTGTAAAATGAATTTCTTCATTTTCTCAGTCGTTTCAACCTGTATCTTTAAAGTATTCTTTCTCTTTCACGTATTTCAGCTGTAAACGTCATTCTACTATTGTCTCTATGCTAGATGATATCAGACCAGAAGCAGAAAATCATTTAGATGAAGAAAAGAGGATGCCGCGTATGTTTTTTCTTCAATTTTAAACCGTTTTTGGCGCAGGCTAGACCTATGCGGGCCGGCCGGAGAGGTCTGATGCATCTAGGTGCTTTCCCTGGAAGCTGCACGTCGGCCATTCGGCATTGGGGCGGGAGGCCAATCCTCCGGATATAAATCCTAATTCTAATCCTAACTAGTAACAACTACCACTGCTCAGACATATACATCCTGCGTTTATACTACACTGAAACTATAGTGTGATACAATTAAAATTGTGACACAATACCCTAGACACTAGTACCAGTGACATAAATAATTGTGTTACAATAGGTGTGATGAAACAGTTTGAGTAAGTTAGGTATGATAAAATTGTTAGACAAATTTTGAAGTGATCCTAGACTTTCAAAATGACTAGCAGCCACTAGCTTGAAATCTTCAGAGTCGTTGAAGGTCAGACTCACCTCATTCACTCATTCATTCACTCACTCACTTACTCACTTCCTTCACTCACCTCATCCACTCATTCGCTTACTTACTCACTCACTCATCTCACTCACCCACCCACCCCACTCACCTCACTCATTTACTCACTCACTCACTCCCTCATTCATTCACTGCCTTGGTCATTCATAATTTATTCATTCATTCATTCATTCATTCATTCATTCATTTATTCATTCATTCATTCATTCATTCATTTATTCATTCATTCAATCAATCAGAATCGTCTCCTTCCTCTGCGTCGCTTTCGTGCTTTCTTTGTTGCTGCACACCCATTACCATTTGGCTTTGTACGTCTCCTCTGTGATAGGGTGAATGTCCCCTACTTCCAAGCGACCCTCAGCCTTACGATGAGTCAGAAGCTTTTTGGCTTTGTGCTTAGCGGAGTCTTTCTTGCGCCCTCGCGAACCTTTCTTCACTTTCTTTAAATCTTTGGTCATAGTGAAGCATTACAAAAAAGGAGACGGATAAAGACGGGAAGTGACAACGCCAGAAC
The DNA here is from genome assembly GCA_018398765.1 of Chromera velia. Lineage (NCBI taxonomy): Eukaryota > Chromeraceae > Chromera > Chromera velia. Next base: position 29,529 of record JAHBMJ010004878.1, on the reverse strand, counting down.
GAACCGAGACGGCAAGAAAAAACAAAGCAAAACTAACGGCTGCCCACACTAGGGTAGAGCAAGGAAGGGGCACGTAGCAGTTCAGGCATAAACCGCTGCTCTGGAGTGTTGCAATCCCAAGGAAGATGCTGGTAGTCTACAATGAGGAGGGACATGGCTTGATGGTTTCGATTTGATTAAGGTTGGGCTGCATAGTTTGCACGAGTTTGCGTATGTACATTTTTCTTGCGGGGTCATACAGCTTTTGTTCGATCATACATGTATATATGCAGTCCGCGCGGCCCGTGCAGCGGCTATGACGCCGCCCCTCGACGATCTACAACTGATTTTATCACACATAAGTATAATTTAATTAAATGAGTCAAAAGTTCTTAAAATCATAATTATTATTTCATAAATCATTGTGACACAAAAGGTTTTAGAAATTCTCATTGTGACACACTATAGTTCCAGTGTAGTTCATATACGTTTACCCACGTTGTTCTACATAGTAACCTAAAACATTGACCCTAATCTGAATTCTACCTAATTCTAATCATTTGATAAATAACTGTACATTTTTTAAATTTAAAAATCTGTTTAGCGATCACATTTGGGGTAGTCTATAGTTAATCTATCACAAACAAGACTATTATCAAATTTAAATCAACAAATAAATTGATCATAATTGTAATATCACAATGCAGTGACAACTGTTTGCCTAGGCGATGCACAGTAGTAAAAAAAAAAAAAATCTGAAAACGTCTGTTCTTTTTTTTTTATTTATTTAAAATTTTATTGTATATGTAAAAAAAAATAAAGGTTAAATGACTAGCTTCAACTAGAGTTTGAATCATATCTAGGATCCCAGTTTCACTTTTAGCTTGGTAGACGTTTAAAAAGATTGACCAAAACTAGCTTCGACTAGAGCTTTGAAATATATATCGTCCTAAATATCGTCAAAGAGCCAGTCAAAGAACTTCTCCTCTGTCTGCTCTTCTGTCTGCATTCATACATCCATCCTTCTTGTCATTCTTTGCATAGGACAAAAGAGAGCCCCCTTTTCCTTTCGCCTGCCTACTCGCCTTCGTCCCTGTAATGGAACCTGACTCGTCCTTGTGACTACCCTGTCTGATGTGCTGAAACACACGATGGAAGGAATAGTTTCGACCGGCAACGATTTTCTTCTGTCTCTCGGTGAACGGACAGAAAATGGAAGTCCACGCTCCACATCGATATTTCGCCCTAATCTGCATACAAAAGAAACAGATTTAAGGACTATGAATGAAGCAGTCACAGTAAGAGTTTGAGAGAAATAATTGGATGAAAAGAAACCAGAGAAAAACATTCTGATAGGGGAAAACCTAAAAAAGTTGAAAGAAAGAAAGACTTCCCCCCGGAATATATACGTTGCATGTATGAAACACTAGTAGATGGTCCGTGTTCAACAAAGTCGATGATGGAATAGTGAAGACACTAGTTACTAGTAGAGACACTAGTAGAAAGAAACGTACAATAACAACTAAGACTAGAACTAGAGTTGAAACTAAGGTTGAAAGATGTTTAAAACTTTGAGTTGAGTAATAAGTTCGCGAGGAAGTTAGTTTAAAAGTACTTCTAAAAGGTGCTCCTCTAGGTGCTCTAGGAAATCCTTCGTAGAAAAAAAAGAAAAAAAAAATCTGGAAAGGTCTTTTTTTTTCTTTTTTTTTACCACTGTGCGTCGCCTAGCTGTTTGCTTCATCATAACAAAAATCATAAAAAATGAATGACAAACAATATGAATGATTCAATCATGTATCATATAATTTGTCCATCATACAGTCAATGAGTGGATAGGAATATTTGCAGACATTGATCGAGACGAATGAACGCAACCATTCTGTACAGTGAGCACCGACTAGCTAGGCTGCTTCTACAGTGTGCACCGACTAGGCTGCATGCTTCGCGGCCTGTCTGTTCTCCAGAATGAACGATCGAGCCATGAAAACGCGGTTGATCATGATTTGATTTCCAGAGGTTGCTCAGATCAGTGAAAGACGTTGGTAGAAAGGAGTGAGAAAATGCCATGACGACCGCGTATCTGTGCTCCATCTGACTTCGAAGTAGTGAGAGGCGTCTACAATTGAGACTCTCCAGCTGTCACGCTGCAAACCTCGGGTCAACTTGTCTAAATACATATTTGAGATCGATCGTTTGAATTACAAGAACACCCACCTGAACAATCCCGTCAGAATGCACATGTACAAAAGAAAGAGAGAAGTGACATGCAAACCTGATTCAATCATCGGACGCTTGAACGAGTGCTCATGCATGGTCCTTATTCCTCTCTCCTTAGGCTAACGCATCGACAGCTTCCGTTAACTGAAGATGAATTCACGGACCGATGAAGTCGCTGACATGTATGCACTGCCCGATCATCTGATTGAGGGAGGCTTCTTATTGAAAGAAAAAGGCAGACAGAAGAGCTAGGGAGTTGAGTGACCTCGGTACTCTGTGTAGTTGGGAGGGGGCGGCAGGGAAAGGGGAGGACATGAAGCTGGTGCAGATGGAGGGAGGGAGGGAGGGAGGGATGAAGGAAGGAAGACGACGAGAAAGACGCCCAGTGGAAAGAGACCAGCATACCAGAGAGGGGAAAGAAATGACGGCGAGACCGGATTCAATCGAAACTAGTCAGTTAGACTTCGCCGACCTGGAAAGAAAGAAGCCAAGGGAGACGGTTCAGAAAGAAGGCTGGTGAACGATTGGATGGCCAGGCCAGTTGACCCAAAGACGAAAGAAAGAAAACAAAAAGACGACAGCCGACAGTCTCACACATGCTCGTTCTCTTCAAAAATGAAACCACGCAAACGCAAAAACTCCAACTGCCAGTTCTAGAACGTTTCGGTTTCTCTCTTTCTTTGTCCCGCCCTCCCTCTGCGTGTGTGAGTGTTTCTGTATGTGTACGCATCTTTGTGTGCCATGCTGTCTGTCTCTAACAGTTCTGATCCGGTGTCAAATCGGCCTCCATTGTGTCCCTTCAAAAAGCCGAACATGAGAACGGTACAAGAGAGAGAGAGAGAGAGAGAGAGAGAGAGAAAGAAAGACTACCAGGGAAACAAACGAAGCAGAGAACATCGGGAAGATAGAAAGATGGATACACGACAACTTTCCTCTTTTTCCCGCTGCCTGCATCGAAAAGAGCAAAGAACGACAGGAAGATGGGAAGAGGCAACAAGAAGCGAAGGAAGGGAGGAACGAGACGACTCTCTCTCTCTCTCTCTCTCACCGCACCCTCTGTACGTTCCTTTCTCTCTCCGTTTCTGCATGTACGTTCCATTCCGTATCCCTCTACAGCAGCTGCATCGGTAGTCCCGCTTCGAATTAATTAATAAATAAAAAAATACCAACATCGACAGCCATACTGCAAGCCCGCCCCCCTACCGCATCTCCTGCCTGCCTGTGTCAGAGTAAGTTCATGAGAACCGATCGACTTGTGCCCTTTCCCCCAACGTCGTAGATGCCCCTCATAGAAATATCATGAAATCCACTGTACTCATTCTCTCTCTTTCTCTCTCTCTCTCTCACACACACACAAACACACACACACTCGCACGCACACACACTCGCACGCACGCACATTGAGATTCTCACCGACGCACGAATGTTCGGGCGCATGATCACAGACACGCAACCGCATACAGCTATACACAAGCATTTCCTTTCCTTTCCACATGCAGTCACACAGAAAGAGGGTGGGTGGGAAGAGAAAAGAGAAAACAGACAGACAGAAGAGAGACTCCTCGCACCTATCGGCTCTATACATCTCTCTCCCTTATCGCGCAACTCTCTTCAACTGCTTTCTTTCGCTGCCCGACTCCCCTTTGGGGGGGTCTGGTCGATCGCTCTGGATGTATTAATATCCTTTCGATCGATCCGGTCTTTCTCTTCTTTCTCGAAGCAGATGCATGCATGCATGCATGTATTTTTGTGTGTGTGTGTGCATGGATGAATGGGTCTATCGATGTGTGGTCGATCAATGTCGATCAGTTCTTTCGGTCATTCCGTCAGACAGCTTGGAAAGGAGGACGGAAGAATTGTCCAGTTGCTCTTTCCTCCGTCTCCTTTTTCTTCCTTCGTGCCGCCAGTCCTTTCATTCATTCATTGATCAAGCAAGGGGCAGACAACAACTGGAGAGAGAGACAGACGAAGTAAAAAAAGAGTGGATCCACAAGGAAAGAGCAAGAGGAGAATTAAACCAGCTAGGTTGCATGCAGCTTTCAACCAAATTCACTCCTCCTTTCCTCGATCATCCATCCTCCTCTTTTCCTTTGGTTCTGCCACTTCCTTTCTCTCTCTCTCTCTCTCTCTCTCCCCCTCTCTCTTCCCAACCTTCTCTACATTTACATGGAAGATGCCCCAACCAAATGAGGCCGAGCTACTTTCTTTTTTCTGTACCTTAATAGTACCTCACCGCTTCGTTGCCTCCATCGGCATACTTCACCTTCCTCCCCCCCCCCTCCTCCAGTCCCCATGCCTCGTGACGCCCCCCCTTTTCTGAGGCATTTCTCTTCACGTGCCCTGAGGGAGTCGTCCTCATCCAACAACACCCTACGCATGTCGACAAAAACAGAAGGGCCCCAATCACAATCAAAGGAATTCCAACATAAATTCCGAAGCGTTGGGCAAAGGAAGCCATCTCGTCGATACACGCGGTTGAAGCGCTTCCCTTGTCCCCCTTTGAGAAGATGGGGGGACCAGGCTCACATGCGCCGCCGCAATTGAATTCATTTTCTGCGGCAGCAAAGAAGGACACGAATCGACGAACTTTGCCAGCTCCCACACTCATCTGCTGCGAAACGGCTGTCACAAACGGCTCGCCGCAGTCTCTCACCGAAGAAGCGCCAATTGATTCCGAGGCGCCAACAGGGGGGAGCATTTCTGATGCGGTTTCTGCGGGGATCTCTGTCTCTGCTGTCTGGGGTGCCTCTGAGTTGGTACTTGAAGAGGCTGAGCATGTTTTTCTGAAAACAGAGAGGGAGGTGGAGTAGTACTTTGACAGGAAGCTGCCGTCTAGTTTACAAATTTCTGCTGCCAACGGGTCAGCGCTCTCGAACCACCGGGCTCCGATCTGCAAACACACACAGGCGGACGGAGATAATCATGGACGATTTGTGGAAGCAGAGCGTGAAAGGGACAAATCAAACAAGGAAACGAGAAACATGCAATCTGAACACAAGAAGGAGAGAACACGAGAGGCAGAAAGACAGCGAAGGAGTGGAATGAAAGCCAGAGATGGCGAGTAAGGAAGGAGGGGAACAATCAAGGGGCAGCAGGGATTCCTTGTTTCCTCACACAGTCTCTCTCCCTGTGTGTGTTCTGTGTCTCTGGTGTGGGTGGGTGGGTGGGTGGGGCTGTGGGGGTGTGGGCGGGTGCGGTTAGGTGGGGGTGGATGTGTGTGTGTGTGTGTGTGTGTGTATGTGTGTGTGTGTGTGTGTGTGTGTGTGTGTGTGTGTGTGTGTGTGACTCTCTGTCCGTCCCCTTCCATCTCTCTGCGTCCCGACGGATCTCCCATCTAACAATGCCCACTCATCCTTGCAAGCCCTTGCACACATGCAAAGCAGCTGACCACAATGGCTGCTCCCAGCGCAGTCAGAGCCATCCCGAGGATGCACGTGGTGACAATAAACACCATGGTCACCCCCTTTTTTCGAGAGCAACACGAGAAGAAGGCAAACAGACTGAACAACAAGACAACTGCCCCTGCTGCAATGCAAGAGACAAATGTTGCCTGAGGAAGTACATGGACTACAGAGGCCCAAAAGTCGCTCCCTGCATTCTCGTCACCCCATTTCGCACCCAATGTTCCGAAGACAATCAGCGCGGCCCCAAACAGAAGTTGAAAGAGAACCGCAAAGGACACGATGGAGCGTCCAAAGCACGTACAGCAACTCCGGACGCACATGTCGTCGGAAGAGGACAGTCACCTCTTCGCGTTGAGAGAACCAGGGACAACGAAGATGTAGCTTTGAACCTTCTTGGAGGATCAGGAGAGAAAACTGTCGGCACGAGGGTGTGCGCTTCTCAGACGGTCGGTAGAAAATGCGCAGATGGCTCGGGGTGGCCTGGGACTTGAATCAATGCGCTCTGTTGCACGAGGATCGTCAAGTTATCAGGAAGAATTTCTTGAATTCTGTGTGTCAAGCGGGTCAAGTGGACCGAACATCAAGAGCTAAGCTGCTCAGATGCTGCTCAGGGCTCAACACAGTGAACACAACACTGGGCACTCAACGTCACTCAACATCTTTCACACTGCACATATGCAGGTCCACATTGCAGGTCGCCGCGCCCGCCGCATGGTGCATGGGCCCATGTGGGCCCCGGCCGCGTTTTAATTCGGGCATGCATGCAATTTCGCGGTTTATGTCTCCACGCGAGTGCATGGCATGCCGGGGCACTGCACGCCACACCATCGCCACACCCCCCATTCTGCCATCTTCTGCCATCTGCCGAAATCGAACTCCATTCACGAACATTCTGGCAGAAATTCTTCTGGCAAGATGGAAAGTCTGCCTGCAAATTTGTGTCCCAACTGAGCAGTGTCTTGTTCTGGGAACCTTCGCCGGTTTTCTTCCTGCTCCTTTTCCTTTCCGTCCAGTGCTGACGTCTCCTTGAAGACTCTCCACCGACCAGGTAAGCCAGGGGAGGTGCGAGGGGGAAAGTGCACCAACGTGCTAGAGGAACCTTCCCGATTCTCTCTACGCCCGTGTGGGCTCATCTCTGCTCCTTTGTGCCTTCATGCAGGACGGAAACTTCTGGCGTGATTCCTTGCGTTCTTCAGTTTGTGTCGTGGTGATCCCCTCAATCTGTATCTGAGAAAATGGCAGAGGTTGGTGGTTTCCCTTCCCTCCCTGCGCGATTCTCCTTTCTCCCGGCCTGGCTGTGCAAATGTAGTGACTGGTTGTGGGAGTCATCTTCATATTGGGTCTTTTTTTGATTCTTAGGACTGGCTTGCTTGCTTGCTTTGGTTGCAGCAGTACGGGCAGCCTCTGCTGAACGGAGACGGGGGGCCACGTCAACGAAGGGGGTTCTGGGAGAACATATTTCCGAGCAGGTAGGAGGAGGAAAGGCTGGCCGTTGGGGTTCTTTTCTTTTCTGGGGAGGCACCGTCACTCACGTAATCTATTTGACATCTGCATGCCGCACAGCCAGACCTCTAGCTCGCTCAAGCATTTCCTGCACAAAGAAAGGCTCACTGGCACACAGCAGATACCGCCCGACCCACAAAAGAACGTTACTTGCCTGCCAAACCTGTGACGTCGAATCAGTCAACGAATGTGTGTGCGCCACACAGGATTTTGTTGTGGTCCTCTCTGGCTTGACTCGCGATCGGTGTCGAGCGCTTGGGGGTCTTCATTTGTAGACTGAAACCAGGAGAGAGTGACAGATTGAAGAGGGAAGGAAATGGGGCGGTGGTCAAGTATGATCGTGGCCACCCTAGATGACTTGGATGGATGCGGTAATTGTTAGCGAACAGCTGGCTGTGCTGACTTTTAATATGAATGAATGCGTTGTAGGAGAAGTCGATTCTTGATGATGTTGAGTTGCCGTTCTGCCGATGGACTCGTGATTCCATCCATCGATCCATCCACCCATCTACCCATCCATCCATCCACCCATCCATCCACCCATCCATCCATCCATCCGTCCACCCATCGAGTGCGTGTGTGAGCGTGTCGGTGCAGGACTGAGGGGATGGCTGGCAGCAGCGTGAAAGTTGAGCCCAAGACGTTCTTTGCCAACGAGAGAACGCTGCTATCGGTGAGTGCGGATTCAAGGGAGAAAGAAAAAGGGTGAGGGAGGACGTGAGGACTCTGTTTAGACGCGACGTGGGCCCACGTCCCTGCGAGAAAGTGGAAAGCTGAAAAGAAATCCTATTCAGAAGAAAAGAAAATGACAGGAAAGGAATACAGAAGAAGAGGAGGGAGGGGGGAAAAGGAACGAATGGTTGTGTCTTTCACTATTATGACTCTTGCCTGAATCAGACTGCTTCGGTGCATCTACGAAGTTCGCTCAGCGTGGGTGCCCATGAGAATGATCTTGATTTTTCAATTCCTCTCCCTCCCATTTAAATGAATGCATATGCATGTTGGTGAATGATGCAGTGGATGAACATTGCGGTCCTCCTTTCGACCCTCTCGCTGACTCTTCTCAACTTTGGTGTAGCGACTTCAAGAGTAGCTGGTCTGTTTGTGGGTTGTCGCAATTCTTTGTAGTGCTTGGGGGGGGTGGGGGGGGGTGGGGGGCGGGGAGCGGCTGTGTGAGCTCCCTCTCAAAAGGGTTCTTTCAGACGAACATGAAAAACTGAAATTCACAGAAGTGCCGTCATTTATCCTTCGACACGTTGAGGGATGGGAAGACGGTGGGTGGGTTGAAGGCTTCACTTGATTTTCTTGTGGTGTGATCCGAAGTAAGACTTCCTTCCCTCTTTGTGTGAACTGAACTGAACTGGACTGAGTGGATGGCTGGATGAGTGTGTGAAGATGGATTTCTCATGCGAAGAGGCCCAAATTAGTCTCACTCCACTTTCTTGCGACTCTTTCCTCTTTCATCATTCCTCACTCCTCACCTGCTCATGTCCCGTATGAATGAATGTTGCTGTGACGGGTCCCGCATGAATCCATCCGTTCGCCCGTCTGTCTCTTTGCTGCTTGATGTAGAGGAGAGGACGTGCCGTGTTTTCTTTCCTTGATTGCAGGCCTGATCTTGGCTCCTATCTCGATCTTCTTCATTGTGTACGCTTTCTACGTCAGTCCATCGAGTGAAACGGCACCAGTGTTTGCTCTCGTGCATAGGTTTCAGTTCGCCGTCTTCCATTGGCTTTTCTCTTCGGGACAGCCTCAGACGCATGTGAAATGCTCATTTACTTAAGTGGCGTGAGGGCGAGAGGTATATTTCTGCATCTTCATTTTGTCTGGTCTTTCCGTTTTCTAAACGTGAATTGGAACGGTGGAAGAAGATTTGGTGGACACAGCAGAGAGAAAAAGGGTTGGATCAATGAACTCAAACATGTGCATGTTAGTTCCTTCTTGAAGGGGTATACATGCACCTTGAGAGAAAGAAAGAAAACAAGGAGGAAGGAAGAGAGGGGAAAGCACTTTCCAATGCTGAAGGAAGAGACGGAGGACTGGAGGGAGGACCTGTATGCCGTGAAAACGCGGTCCTGCCTTTCTTCCTTCTGTCCGCACAGAGATATATCTGATGGTTTTCTTTCAAGGTTTTCTCTTGCTCTCTCACCCTCTTCTTGTTTACTTGGCAATCCATTTGGATGCATGCATGGTGCAGCGTGGGGGTGCATGTCCGCTTCAGGACTTTCATGAGTGATTGCTGTTGGATGGTTCAAATGCACTTTTCTTCCGTTGCAGGTGTATGTGAAACGCAACAACTCTCTACTGAGAAAGGAGCCGATCCAGTACAATGACATGCTCGGTTGGTCTGCCAATCCAGTGTGTGAGAGACCCCACAGTGAAACATCTCAAGAGGAGCTTCCTTGTTGTCGTCCATTGAGAAAGAC
>JAHBMJ010004878.1:0-15000 GCA_018398765.1 Chromera velia | reverse complement strand
AAAGGAACCGTGGATTGCCAGAATTAAGGAGAGAGAGAGGAGTGAGGAGACAGGCTGCTGAAGGAAGGAAGGAAGGAGAATCAAGCGAGTTCATTACTTCTCTGCAAGAAGGAAGGAAGGAAACGAGGGGTCTCTTCTCAGAGCATCCCTCCATTCTCTCAGCCAATCGGGGTACCTCAAAACCCGAAACTGATCTCGGAGAGTTTTGCAGTGGCTATTTTCTGTGTGAGGAACTGACAGACTGACCGACTCTCTGATAAAGGATCAACTCTTTGACAGACTAACCGAAATTCTTCACGTTTGCGTTCTGAAACGCTGACGAGGAGTTTGGACAATTTCCATGGAAGCACATTTGTGGAGCGCCAGAACTTCAAAAGTTCCGAGCTGACGACCTCTGTCTCGACACCTAGGAGCTCTGCCTGCACCTGGGCACTCTCCTCATTGGCCCCGATGGGAATCACATGCGACGGAAGGAAGATGTTGTTACTGGCAAAGGGGTCCTTCTGGAGTTCTTTCAAAGCCTCTGAGTCCATCAGTTTGGCCGCACGCTGAGCCTTCAGATCGCGCCGTGCGATCCACAAACGCAGAGTCAGACGGGCAGCGCGAACAACGGAGGGCCAATGAGAATACTGGGTCGTCACCACGGAGACTGCACACCCTGGTTGGGGGTTCTGCAGACACAAAAAGTGAAAGGAGATAAACACACTAGCCGATACAGAAATTGTGTCGTGGGAAGTGCAGAAAGAATTAAAGTGGGAAAGAGGGGGGAGATCCGAAGGAGGAGAGTGACATCTCTCAAATTGCATCACACGAACAGACGCAAAGCACATTTTGCAAACAACGACAGAAGGACCAATGGCCAAACATCTGAGGTTCCGTCTCTTGAGAAAAAGTTCTGGCAACTTTCCTCGTCCGTCGGGCATGGTACCAGTCGCTCCTTTCATGGACAAACAAAGAAATGTGCTTGCGGCCTGGTGTGCCCCTACTCTACACCCGGCGAAGCTGACCGACCTCCAAGCAGTCCAGCACGAGCCTGAGCACATCAAGCATGTGTTCAGGATTCGAGGAGACGGCCGACTGTGTGGAGAATCTGTCCAGAGCTGCACCGAATAAACTGTCAGCAATCATGACAGGGACGTCCAGGGAGTCTCTGTCCCTCCCGAAGGAAATCCGGCTAAACGTTGACTTACACCCTTTGTAGTTGAACCCAAATTTCAACAGACGGGGACCATCTTTTTTGCTCTTGCACGCTTCAATGCCATGAATGAAAATTCGTCCTGCGTGCTCTGCACTGTTCAGAACTTCAAAAGAGTTCAAACCATCAGGAAGATGAATCCTCACGGTGTCAACAAACGCATCAATCCCCTCCATCCTTCCCGCCCCTGAATGTGTTCCTGGGGACTCAGACCTGTGCTGTGGTCCCCCATCCCTATCCTTGGAGGAATAGACTCCATCTAGGTCCAGAAATGTGCCTAGGTCAAGCAGGGGGTCTCTTCGTGTCTCCGCCCACACAAAGACAGTTGTGTCAGAGGACGCAAAGGGGAAGCGACCCTCCTCTACCACACTGCCCTCTACAAAGCACGAAACAGTGTCAAGCATCTTGTCGGTGCGGTGCGAGAACTCCCACCGTTCTCCCCCTGTGAAGAAGCGTACACGGGCGCCGTCCTTGAGGAGACGGCAAATTTGGACCTTCATTCCCTCTCCGAAAACTCCCGCAGAGGAGGAATCCGAACCTTTTCCCGAAGCACCAAGGAGCAGCGCACTTCTTGGGATTGATGCACCAAAATTTTGGGCAATGAAAGCACGTCGGGTGGAAAGTAGACCGACTGCCTGTTTGTGCTCCACAACAAAGCCAAGGAGTCGAAGAGTACCTTTGTTGCTGCTCGCTCCGACGCTCTCAATAACAAAAGCATAAGAGACAAAGCCGGCGGCGCTCAAGGTTCTTCGGTCCTCCTCTGATAGCTCGACAAGACCAATTTGGTTTCTACGAAGCATTGCCTGCTTCCTGCACTCATCGACAAAATTTTGAACCAATTCTCTGGTCCCGTTCTCAAAGTGGCTGGCGTACTCGGGATGGAGATTGAGCGGACGAAGGAACCCTTCCTTCTCTTTCTCCCCCCAGGAACCCCAACTTTTGGATATCTGGACACGCGGATGCGTTGCTTCAATACGTGTAAGGACGCGGAGAAGCGTTTCTCTCGGACCGGAACGAAGGGCCTCCCACGCTTCCTCAACTCCTGCAGACGAACTACTTGGGAGTTCAGAAGCGCGTGAGGGCACTCTCGTCGTAGAGGAAGAGCCGGGCGGTGCATTGAGGCTCGACACCCACGCGACAAATGGATCCCAGATCGAAGATGACGACAATTCACTGGCCATGCTGAAGTGGAAAAAAAGGAGAACCCTACCGGAAAGAAGGAAGGGTGACGACAAAGTGGACGTGGTATTCACCAGTAGCAAGGAGATCTTCGGAAGCTCCTACACCTTCACCCGTGAGATGAAGTGTGGATTCGCACGCACGAGATCGTGAAGAGTCTCGAAGACTTTTGACTGTGCTCTGAGCTGAGGACGACTCACTGAAGACACAAAAGATGTCAATGTCTGCAGGAGACAGTCTGACATCAGTCTGACACAGAAATGCGAAATCATCTGCATGCATGCGTGGGCTCATTTGACCGAGCCAAGTCGCGATGCATATCCCGCGCGGTCGCGGCGGCCGCGGCCGCGGGGCCGATCGGGCCGTGTATCGGCCGGGGCCGTGGGTCCGACCGCAGCCTATGCACACGTGCATGGAGACGGATGGAGACGGCGAATGGAGACGCGCGGAAGACTCCTGGAGGCTGAAAGACTGGTAGATAGACAAATTTAAACTCTTTCGATGAATCACTTCTCTCATATAAGATCGTGCGACGTGCACACGGTGCAATCACTTCTCTGACATCATCTCACAGAATTCCTCACAGCACTGCATGATCACAACACTCGAAAGCTTTGAGTCAAAGCAGATCTTTTAAATTATTTCAATTTAGACAAAGACCAAACATCCTTTTAATTGATTTCTTGCCTTTTTATTTCTGGACAGTGAACGCGTTCGGATATTCTTTTTGCATTGTGTCCGCCTGAGAACCATCCGGATCACCCGGCGTCAAAACACGCGTATTCTCATCGCTCAACTGACCCGACCATTATAAAGTTCACTATAGTCCTCATTCCAATCATAAGGATTGCTTCAGTACTTACACAGGAGACTCCGGCAGCGCCTTCCGTAAGTCCCTCCCCTGCTCCCGCAGCTCGGTGGCACAAAGACGCGATAGGCAGATATAGGGGCAGATTTTGCTTATTTCGTTTAAGAATCGTTCAAGAGCTTCACAAAAAACTAAGTAGCGCGCCGGGGGTACTCCCGCCTCAATGTCAAATGTCCAACGTGAAATGTCTAGAAAAAACGTTTAGATGAATCAAACCTCTTTGGTTGGCCCATGTATGGTATATAAACGGTTTACAATTGATCCAAATAAGTTTTTGTCTAATGACATTTGACACTAGATCCAGCACTGGCATACACTGGCAGTAGGGTAAAAGCGGAATAGAACTGCAAACATCTAATTAAATTAAAAAATAATTAAACAAATGATGCTACAGAATTTAATGATTTAAATTAAGTTCGGCAAATTAAATTAATCAACTTTACGTTATGCAAAAATATATTGCAAGACATCATAATAGATTCAAGGTTAATCAATCCATCAATCACTTAGATGATCACTAAATCAGTCAATACAAAAAAATATGATTTTAACTTTGCACTTATATATCTTGTTGTATGAAGTAAGAAAAGTTCGTTTTTCTACTACCACAAAAACGTTGTGATCTAGGTTTTGATATATACTATATATATATATATATATATGCAATGGAGAATTGTACTGCCACTAGAAGAGCCGCAACCTATATTCCGCAAGGACCGCAACTTGTTCACCTTTGCATCCGATGTTTAGTATCTACAGGTCGAATAAAAAATCCCATCCGGGATCTCCAGTGCTTTCCCGGTTTCTACCACTCTTGTCCGGAGGTCTTTTGAAAAGCCGGAGACCTTTTACATTGATGGCACCGCTTGGGTCAAAGGCGCCAAGGAAGTCCCGGGTGATGCTCACGCTCTGTCCAATCATTTTGAAGGGCTCGCTGGAGAACTCAAGCTTCTGCACAAAAGTGTAATGGATAGCTTAGAGACCTGGAAAAGGCAGACAGATACACAAACGAACGGACACCCGGAGATGGGAGGGGAGAAAGGGAGAGAGAATCCACAAAGCACTGCGTGCCAGCAAGGAGGTTTCACAGAGGAATCAAGAGTTGTGGACGATTAATGCGGCGAACAAGAGAAAGTCGGAACATCTCTCTTCTGCTGCATGAACGCATATGCAACGCCCCCCTGTGCTCATCTCTCGCGCTGCTTGTCCTCTCTCTTCGTCTCTCTCTCCCCCCTCTCTCTCTCTCTGTGTATGTGTGTGCTTTTGTCTCTATCTCTCTGCGCGTGAAAAAGGGTGCCGCAACACATTCAACAAATTCACCTACACAAGAGCAAACAAAGCTAAACCAGTTGGATGATTTCGAGACAGAACAGATCCCTAGTCCCTGTATACGCAGCCAGCATTTCACTCCGCCACTAGAGACTTTCAACCACAACGACCCGACCCACCTTCTGATCATTCCAGCCAAACGCCCTCATGCTTGCGTCGATCTCGCTCCATGCGCGCACAACGAGCGAGAGAGTTCTCGCTCCTCTGCCTGAGACAATGAAAAATGGTGGGACGGATTCACTGAGGAGGGAGGTTATATTTTCGGGGTCTGCAGGCTGAAAGTTTGTCACATTTCCCTTCCACCACAATGGAATATTCTCCAGTAGAATCCAGCAGATTGCTCTTGCTTCTCTGCCGACAACGAGGTCCTCTCTTGACCTTGTAATGTGTTCGTCTGTCTGATCTCCCAACCGGTCTCTTTTCTCTGTACTTCGAACTGAGACCGTCACTTGGACCTCCCCATCCACTGTGCGTCCGCCCAGAACTACAGGCTTGAGGGATTCTATTGCGTTCATGTCAAAAGAGCATGCGAATCCCAACAGCTCCCTCACCGCTCTCCATGCACTCTGAAGCAGATTCTCCCCCGGCTCCGCAACAACAGATGGCAGATCGAAGCGCTCAGGGTTGGCATCGAACGCCGAGGAGGCCACCATGGGAAAGGCGGCGCCCCCTGTGATGAACATTGTGTGAACGCGCAGGCGGGTGGACAGATGGGGCGGGATCGTATCGTCAAAAGAAAAGGAACACCAGACGGAAAAAGAGGCAATCAGGTGGTCTGAATATGAGCTCGAATCGACCTGGGTGCCCCCCGGCTGAGGTGCAAGACCTGATGCATTGGCTGCTGCTTTGGTTTGGGGTCCTCCTGGACTCTCGTCAAAAAGCCCCAAATCTCCGTCTGATGAGTCTTGTTTGACAGGGGCCTGGAGGGGGGGTAGTTTGGCCTGTTTGACGCTTTGGAATTTGACGACCCCCGAAGGCTGTTTTGCGAGCCACCTGAGGAAGGCAAACCTTGGGTGGCTCCTTCTAGCAACTGCCAGGAGTTCTGCAGGGAATGATTTGTCTTCATACAGATCTAGATAGAGGTACACTGCGATTAAATTTCTGTGTTGTCTGGGTATGGAGTTGGGTGCCATTGTGATGACGCTCCCCCTTCTTGCTGCCCCTTTTCTTGCTGCCTCACAGGCGCTCACATACCGCATCGCAGCATCGATGTGAACATCAAGTGTGAACGGCGCAGGGGCATTGAGAGACAGAAACAGCGCAGTTTTGGAGTGTGAAACGGAGATCCCAGCTTCAGCGTAAGACAGGGGCACTGCTCCCCACTCTCTGGGTCCCTTCATCTGTAGGGCCACCTCATACAACCTGAAGAGACTTTCCGGGGAATCTACAGGTAAAATGTCTTCTTCTGCTGTCTGATTGAAAAGATTGGAGTAATCTCTCAAGGGCCGCTCTCCTGACACTGCTTGGAGGAGCTCGGATGTTGTTATTGCCACTTGCTCAGCAACCTGAGATGGGCCCTCATTCCGCTTTTCTCTCGATGATTGGATGGAATTTTGGCCGGCTTCTATCCTGCCGAGGGCTTCGGCGATGTCCTTCAAAATTTGCTCTCCTGCTCCCGATAGGGCACCTCCGTCTCCCCCCCCTCCTGCAGTCGCTGCCGACAGGGCCAGGACTCCCGGGCCCCCTTCTTTGTCGAGTGTCTTTTCCTGCAGCTTCTTCTTCCGCTCACTTTGGGCGAAGAATATACACGAGGGGAGTGTTGCGGGGTTCGGCTCCCTCCTTCTACAGTATATGGCCTCGAGGGACTCCAAGACGCTCAGACGCTCTCTGCACAGAACAGAGCAAAAAAGCGGAAGGGGAAAGAAAGGAAGTTGAACTACAAATTGAATGACGAAGTGAAAAGAACCAGGCAGTGGCTGTCCGCAGGCTGGAGGAGAGTTTTGTGTTTGAAAGAAATAGAATTTAATTATCTGCGAGGCGTTCTCGAGTTTCTCTCCGTGTGTAAAAATCTGCCCTCCAGAGACCGAAGCCTTCCCGACGGCGTGACTTCGACGTGTCGATGTGTTTGTGTGTGTCTCTAGAAGCTAGTTTGGCTGTCTCTCTGTCTGCACATCTTTCTCTCTGCCGTCTTTGTTCTACTGAGTGCTTCACTTTTTGGCCACCACCTGCGGAAAGGCAGAAAGAAAGAGAGAAAGAGTGCGTGCCTACCTTACTGAGTTCACCTCCGAGCCCGAGATGGCGGCCTCCCAGGACGAGGATATGAGGGCGATGAGGGCGTTGATCATGATGATGTTGATGATGAAGTGGAGAATCACCAAGAACACCGCCACGTACTGTGACGCCTCGAACTGGATGTAGGAGCTGAAGTCTCCCAGGAATGCGTACACATACCTGCAGAGAGGATAACAGAGTCAGTCAGTCAGTCAGACCAGAGAACACAGCTTGCACGAGCATCTATGCACAAAATTGTAGGGCAGATGTCAAGCCAATGATGAGACTATCAGTTTTCAATCAACGACAAAAGATTGGGCTTCGGACAAGGATATGAATAGCCTTTCGTCTCTTCCTTGGGCTAAAGCCGACTGCAAGGCTTTCTCAAGCTCCAACCCCAACAAAAAGGCTAGAGAGATCCACAAATGGCACAGGAGAAGAGGATTCGAATTCCATCAGAAGGACAGAAAGCTCGAGGACAGCCTCTCCTTTAATTCTGACAGGCCCACCTACCCACCCACCCCTTGGCGAAGGAATTGAAGAACCCCGCGTCGATGTCGTACAGGTCCGACGGAGGCTCGACAGAGAAGATCACCAGGAAGAGCAAGCTGAAGGAAACCTGCAATAAATGAATCGAAGAGAGAGAGAAATACGTGCTTACCAGACAAGGATAAACAAATCTTCGAGGAAGACAGACCGAAAGAACGCGATGCATGACGCATCGGCAACAAAAAGAAGAAGGAAAGAGGTCAAGAATCGCAGAGGAAAGGCAGGAAGGAGGAAATCTGACGACTGCCCACGAACCTGCACTGTTGCGAGGATAAGTAGAAAACCCCTGAGGTCTCTGAGGATTCTGAACAGAGCGTAGATGTACACAGAGACCAGGTAGAAGGATCTGTAAAGGTCGAGAAGTTTGATGAACAGTAGCATCAATGCGATCCCAAACACGTAGATCACCGCGATGTCGTACTGCCCTGCATCCATGAATGTGCCTGTGTCCTGGACGTTTTCCAGAATTCCCTCAAACAGAATGCCGAGGATGAAGATGATGAACAGAGAACAGAGAACAGAGAGAAATTTGTATGGCTCCCGAAGGTATCGACCCGACTGTCCGACGTATCTGCACAGAAAGAAAGATACACAGAAGTGTCCAAATGTACAGACACAATATAAGCATTTAATGAAGCACACATGAGTCTTCGGGGAATCAGGATGCAGCAAGACTCTGCCGATTGGAATGAAATCAGAACGGAGAACAACTCTCTCAAATTAAGTGGGAACATGAAAACATCTGCATGCAGCATTCATCAACATGTGAAGTCGTTCTTTCTTTCTTCGCTGCGAATCCACACAGATAGCGTATTACCGACACATTCAGTTCATAGCTTCTAAGCCTTGTCTGCACACCTTCTTTCCTATGAGCTAAAGTTGTATCCATACCCTTTTCATGCCTCAATAAGTGAATGAACCAAACAACTGTTCCTTTATTCCCCCCAAACTAACCGAACAGAAACGTCGCCCAATTTTTGATCGATTGCCCCGAACATGATACAAATGTCCTGCACCACTCTGAGAAGAGTGTTGCATGCCACAAAACAGTAAACCGCTGTCCTCAAAACAATCCAGAAAAGGGGGTTATTCGCCAGCCCCCCCTCAACACGCCCTTCCTCAGTAGCCTCCTCTGCCCTGGATTCTGTACGATTTGCGCTGTCCATGTCCTCAGGGGGACAGAGCAGCTGGCCGATATTCACAGGATTGGAAGAACTACAACCCATCAGGAGTGACCCAAAAAACACAAAAACGCATATGTAAATTATCTGCAGTCAGGCAGTCAGGCAGGCAGGCAGTCAGAGCAAATTCGCCGGTTCAGGGCAGGCCGCGCAATTGAATAAAGGATGCTATTCTCTCAGATGAAACGGGGAGGGACATTCGCACACCCGCATTTTCTCTGTCCTTACCGTGCACGCTTCATTTCACATTCTCTTGTGAAGAAAATCGATTCCGAAGTGAGAAGTTCTGGCTGGAGCCGGCAAAAAACAAAGTGAGAAAACAAAACAAAGAAAACCGAATTCGACGGACAGAGAAGAGAGAGGGCGGGAGTCCTTTTACCCACACACACACACACACACACACACACACGCACACACACACACACACACACACACACACATGCATTGGAAGATAGACAAAATGAAGAGAGGGAGGTAGAGAGCGAGGGAGACATAACAGACAGACCTGAAAGAGCGTCTCTGCTGCTGTCATCTTCCATCCGTACCCTGCCCATCGGTAGGAGAGGGTGGCCCTCGTGAGTGAGTGTGTGATCAGCTCAGGCACGTCTGATTTCATGATAGCGTTCAGACAGGGCCAGTATCCGATCATGGCACGGAAGACCTCGAAGCTCTCCGAGTCCCTGCAGACAATAGACGGGGAGAGAGAAAAAACGTCAAATTTGTCTTTTCTCTAAGTCTTCTTACTGCGGACAGACAGACAGACAGACAGACAGACAGACAGACCAGAGGCCAAGAAGCTGCATGAAAGAAGAGATTAAGAAAGGAGCTGCAGAGGGACAGAAACAGAGATCGAAAGGTGCCAGTAACTTTTTGCCTCCCTCATTCTCTGTGTCTCCTCAATTCGCGTACTCTTTGTGCTTTCCTTCCTGCCTGCCTGCCTGCCTGCCTGCCTGTGCGTCTGTCAGTGGCGTTGCTTATGTCTCTGCCTGCATCTCTTCCTAGATACTTCGGTCTCTGCCTTATCAGTATGTGCGCTCTCTCTGCCCCGACTCTTTCTTCTTTTCCGAACTTTCTCATTTCTGTCTAAGAAGAGATCCGCCCAGAACAGAAGAAGATGCAATGGCTCCTCCAGCCAGCTTACTTGCTCACGCTGTCGTTCTGTTCCCCCCCTTCCGATCTGCAAAGATCACATGAGAGGACGGTTTTACATCTTTACTTGTTTTTGTCGAAAACCAGTATAAAGCCTCCAGATTGAAATCACTGAATGGATCGTGAAATGAAAACAAAATCACAGACAACCTGAGAACGGCCCCGGTGGTCGAACGAATTCCTTTCTATTTTATGAAAAGAGACAGAGCCCGGGACAAAATGGAAGTTTCTTCTGTTCTCATCATTAAGTTTGCGGCCGTGAACTCTTGATGAGTTTCCACTCTCCGCCGCCCTCTGCCGGTTCCCTCTGGATCTTTCTCCTGGACTCTCTATACAGGCGGTACGGGGTATTGTTCATGTCAAAATTCTGAACGCAAACGGTGAAAGAAAGCACACGAACACCCCTGAAAGCTCCTCTGTATGCTCCCTCACCTGCGGACGGGAAGAAGAGCATCCGCCACTGCTTCACTGAAGACGCAGGTGTCCAGTTTGGGTGGCCTGTCGGGCCACCGCAGCGTGCGTGAGGTCTCTCCGTTTGTCCCAGCAGCGAACAGATCTGTGCCCTCCACAAACGCAGACGCGGGCCAGCCTCGGACTCGTGGAACCCCAACCAGAGGCACGAACCTGCAGAGAGACAGACAGACTGTGTCCAGAGAGACAGACAGAGAGACAGACAGACGGACAAACAGACGGACGGACGGACGGACGGACGGACAGACAGACAGACAATATCGTCTTTTCTTTCCCTTTTTCTCTTTCTTCAGACAGACAGAGAGACAGACAGACAGACAGACAGAGAGACAATATCGTCTTTTCTTTCCCTTTTTCTCTTTCTTCAGACAGAGAGACAGACAGACAGACAGACAGACAGACAGAGAGAGAGACAGACAGACAGACAGACAATATCGTCTTTTCTTTCCCTTTTTCTCTTTCTTCAGACAGACAGAGAGACAGACAGACAGACAGACAGACAGAAGACAGACAATATCGTCTTTTCTTTCCCTTTTTCTCTTTCTTTAGACAGACAGAGAGACAGACAGGCCGGCATGCAAGCAGACTAATACAGAGGGAGCAGGCAATCCCTGAAGAAAATCAAGTGCAAACTAGAGTCTCACCACCAAGGAAACTGCTCAGACAGCGATTCTTGCATGTACTTTGACTTTTTCACTTAGTGCCACTACCCTTCTCCCTCGTCTTCGTCCTCATTCATGCACTCACTCACTCACCTGCCTGAGCCGATAGGGGCAACGCAGGCGTCCAGGAGAAGGCGGGCGAGGTCCAGATACTCAGGGTAGTTCTCAATCAGCTTCGTCGCACAGTACTGCGCATTTGCGCAAGAAAGCAAAGGATCCGGGGACGCAAAGTAATCTGGGAGGTCTTTCTCTCCACCGAAACCCCCCCCCTTCAATGTTGCCATCAGATCTCTCGCCATTCCAATAATCAATTCTCTAATGTCGTGCACCAACGCAATTGCTAGTGGGAACATGGACGCCTCGGAGGCCTTGGGTGCCTCTGGTTGCATCTCTCTCCTTTTCGAATTCTTCCAAGACCAAGAATCGGACTCAAGAACTGGCAGATTCAACTGAATTGCAGCAAGAGGATTTGCAGTGGCTACTGCGTGCACTGCTTCAACTGTGACAAGAGACTTTCGCCTAACCCCCTTCGATATTCTCATTCTATTGTTGTCCTTTTCGCTGTCTTCACTCTGCTCATCTATGCCTGGCTTTGCTATTCTAGGAGTCTGATCATCCTGTGGAGGATGGAAACTTGACTTTCTCTGAAAAAGAGGAAAAATCGATTTGCGGGACCGCATTGAAGCCCTAACTGACGCCCTGTTTGTCGGTGTCGCTGTCTCTGCGTCAGTCAGGCCAGGACGAATTTGCCCCTCCCCCGGAGCTGTCACTTCTTTTGAGTCCACCACGAGATGCTCTTTTGCTTTCTCCCTTTCGGACGATTGGTGGACGAGAGCCACTATCATTGTGTGAAGAAGCCATTGGCCAGTCAGGGGGTCGGGAGCACTGCTGGGGCCAGAGAGCAGACTCTGTAGGGTGTCATCAACGTTTGCCTGGTTCTTACGCCCCCTGAGCGATGCAAGGGACTGGAGGAATCTCGGATCACTCAGGGCAGCACCACTCGAGAGTGCCTGGCATCCGAGAACTGGTCCCTGCGATCCCGGCAGGGACACAGGAACGTACTGACCCACATGCAGATGGTGGCTAGAGGTAAAAACAAACACAGGTATGTCTCTCTGACCCCCTCTCTGCCTGCCTCCCTCCCCCCTGTCCACCCAGGCCGCGACTCTCCAATCAAATCCATCAGTCGAGGGTTTTAACGCTACCGTGTGCTCCCTGTGCCCCCCCACTGTGAGCCTGGAAGTGGGGACTAACTCGAGCATGGGGGTCTCATCGGGACCAGACGAGGAGTCCACACAAAGAGAAGTGCCATCAGGAGAGAACACCATCTCCCTCGCCTGCACTCATGAAGAAGAAAATCAAGAGAGATTGCAGGCATATCGGAAAACATATAATTTCTGTGTACGGCGGATGAAAGCATCCCACTCGTTGTTCATGTGCATTTCGATTCGTTGAATCGTGCATGCGACCAGCTCGGAGATCTTTATCTTGAATGATTGGAGCTAAAACCAAATATATATATATATATATATATATATGTGTGTGTGTGTGTGTGTGTGTGTGTGTGTGCTTATGCCCCAACACTTGAACACAGACAACCAACCGAGAGACCAAAAGGAAAGGCAAAAAAGAATGGAAGCCACGAGTCAGAGACACAGCCAGCCAAAACCATCAGATGATGATGCAGAGACTTGCTTGCACACAGTCTGCATGTCTTCCTCCGCATCTGAAATCAGAGGTGAACGAAGGAGTGAGTGCCTCAGAGACCGTCTCGAGAGGAAGAAAAGAGAAAAGAGAGAAACAACAAGCAGATCTGGCGTCTAAATTTTCTTGAAGCATTAGGACAAAAGTAAAGTCGGCTTACACTACTGCTCAATTTTTGCAGAGACTTTGTGTACCACTTCGTCTGTCCATTTTCTATGTGTTCCACAGGCCAGAAAGTGACATCCTCAAAGTTGCCCGCAAAGGCCAACAGAGAGGCCTTTCTATTGAGTGTGTAAGTCTTCGGTTGACCAGGAAGGCTCAAGGTGGTGATGAGCTTCGACGCGTACTGATCTACAGAGGGGCCTGAAAAGATTTGCCAAACTGCAACTCTTCCCTTTCTGTCTGCAACGAACACCGTTGAATTCTCTTTCACTGCTGCTGCTGCTGCTGCAGCCAGACCTGCAGGACCTTTTGCATTTCCCTCCTCTGTCTTTTTCCCCTTTTCTCCCTCACCCTTATCTCCTCCCTCAACTGCTCCCCCCTTGTTTCGAGACCACCAATACACGTGCACTGCTTCTTTTGGAGTCTGGTCTCCTTCCACGCTCGCTGTGGAGGCGAGAATTGACGCATACACATTCGCGCCCGCCTCCAGTCTCTGAAGTTCCCTCAGGCCGTCAACAGAAAAAATGGATGCGAGGGGAAGCGAAAGAAAGCGTGGGGAAACCCAACCGATGACTAGCCGCGCATCCCCAGGAGCAAAGGAAAGAGAAGAGACGGCACTCGGCAGTTCGAGGTTTTCTTCCATGAGTAAATGAGAGAAACTGTAAATGTATGGGGTGTCCAACGGAGGCGCTAAATGCGCTCTGTCAGCAGTCAAAGAAAACATATGGAGGGTGACAGAGGATGCCACTGCAAACAAAGTCTCATTATGAGACCATGCAAAGACTGTTTTTCTTTTCCGAATAAGCGCCATCCTATATTGCTGCGCTTCTGATTTTCTCGTCGCGGTTTTACTTTTTTTCAATTTGACGAGAGAGTCTCCGTCCTCCTCAAAGGAAACAGTTGACTTTCGATGTTTCATCCTTTCCTGTTCATCTCCTCCCTCATTCCCTTCTCCTTCCTGTGATTCGTTCTCGTCCCCTTCGTCTTCTTTGTCGTCGTCTTCCAATGGATCAGCAAACTCTGCTGCAATTCCGTTTCCCGCGTTCTCAGGCGGCTCTGATAGAAACACAAGCTCAGAACGACCTGTGGGCAAACAACACAATGTCACAGTCACGCTTCTACCTCCATCAACAGATTCCTCATTTTTCCTGTACAAACACAAAGCGAAGCGAGAAGACAAAGGGGAGAGCGTCACCAACGTCATTTCCGGTGACTTTTCCGGGCCGTTCAATCCATTCGTGATGCTCTGCAGTCGCCCCGTGTGATCGCGAGACAGCGCAGTCCCCTGCAGCCCAAACACTGCATGCAGCCCTGCGACGGCACCCCAAGGTTTCAAAGAAGCGACTCTTCTCGGTGGCAGGCCCCCGAGGAAAATATGAAATACGTACCCCCCCAAATTACTCCCAGGCAACTGGACACGTGGACCTCCGTGTGGCATCACCCCACTTCCAGCCACAGAACCCGTTTCACTGATCCCGCTCTTCTCTCGATTCAACCGGGGTGCACTCACACGCTTTCCTACCCCCCCCTTCCTGTCAGCCTCCGGGACCAACAACACGGCCTCACCGGCAGGTCCCCAGTGAAGTGCCCGAATTTTTGGTCTCTTGGGGAGATTCTCGGACCTCAGGGTCAACCCAGCCGATGAATCTACAATGAAAAGGATGCCATCTGTGGACCCGCACGCTAACCTGTGGCCATCAGGCGAAAAGTCTGCACACATGATTTTTTGCCTCACCTGACCCCTTTGAGCTCCCGCCTCTGTTCCCCCCCCGGGAACCTCTCCCCCCCCCCCCCCCCCGTCGTCTTTCTCTGCCCCCCTGCTGCGAACACATATTTTCGTCGTCCTGCAGGCGCATTACACAAACGGGAAGGAGGGGAAGAAGACAGAAACATTACTCCAGGCAGGCAGGTGACCTTTGGAAATTTTGCAAGGGAGATGACCGTTCGAAAACACAAAATAAATAAAAAATAATTTTGCAAGGGAGATGACCGTTCGAAAACACAAAAGAAAGAAGGGGTGGTGGTGGATGGGCAGGATGGCGGAGAAAGGGATGGGAAAGGAGGGAAAAAGGCGAGGAAATGAGGAAAAGAGTGACAGAGAGAGAGAGAGAGAAAAACTGAGACTGCAAGAGGAAATTCATCGGGAAACCAAGTCACAAGGAAGAGCAGAAGTAGAAGAAGGAAGACAAAAGGCGGCGTGAGAAGGTCGGAAGGACACTGATGCATGGAAATGCCAGGAAAAGGAGAAGAGGAAATGAGGGCGGTGAAATGCCATCAGATGGAATGACGCGGCCCCCGAGAGAGAGAGAGAGAGAGAGAGAGAGAGAGAGCGAGAGAGAG
>JAHBMJ010004872.1:68820-72993 GCA_018398765.1 Chromera velia | reverse complement strand
AGGGATCGGGAAGGGCAAAGCGGGTCATGGGGGAATGGGGAGAAGGGGGGACAATGGGGAAGGGGGGAGAGGGAGGGAAAGGGGGGGAAAGAGGGGGAGAGGGGGGTTGCTTCGGGGTGGGGGGGGCGAATCGAATCGAGGCTGGCCGAGAGCATGCGAAGTACTAGCGACTGAGTGTAACTGGAGCATCTTTTATCTAAAGTTGAGAGTTCATGTGTCGAAAGGAGCAGCAAAGGGATGAAACGAGACAGAAAGAAGAGACGAGATAGAAAAAAACCAGCGGGGCAGTCTGCAATGTGTCTGGTCCCTTCCCTCCCTCCTTTTATGCAGCCGCTGACACGCGCGAAATATATTTATGCTCGACGAGACGGCCGAGCCCTTCTATCAACGAGAACTCGAAGTCGATCGCCTACCCCTATGTCAGCTGCATATAAAACGCGGGCAGAGGACTGCCTGATTGTCGCCGCCATATGCTTATGCCCGCGCATGCCTGTGACTGCTTGTAACCGCCTTTGCGCCCCTGCACTGAACTTGGGGGGGGAGTGAGCTCATTGCAAAGCTGAGCATCAAAGAGGCGGACTGCGAGAGCAATAAGCCGAGCGCCGCATGTGCCGCGCATTTGGAACTTCTGGAGCTCCTTTTGGAAGAGTGACCTTTCTTCTCTCTCGGCTTCTCTTCTTTATGTGTGGCTTGGAAGTCAGACCCCTCATGTGGCTGAGAGCACGAGCATACGAGGGGGCGCTTTCATTCACTGTCTCCTTCTCACTTCCTTCTGCTGCTTTGAAACGTTTCGGGTTATCCCTGGCTTCCTTCTTAATTTAAGGAAAAAGGACTGGAAGAGGCGGAGAGAAAATGAGTAGAGGAGGAGCAAAAGGAGAAGAAATCTTTAAAGAGATGTCTAGTTCAACGAGAAAAGAAGAAAAAGCAAGGGGACAGCCCGTGCATGTCTCTGTGTCCGTTCTACATCTTCTCCCTGCAGGGGGATGCCGGTGCTTTGGAGGCCCTCTGGGTTCTCTGGGTATTGCCTCTCCTCCTCGCAGCACGGGAGTTGATGGGGGCCTTGGTGGAGCTAGCCGTCTCTACGCGAGCATCTGCGTGGAGCCAGACAGTGTACCGCCAGGCGTCTCCCTCCGATAGGTCTGACCGGCTGCCGTTCATGGCCGTTCGTTCGTTGATATCTGTTGTCTTGATTTACTCTTCCTTGCATCTGTCATGGTGCGAGGACACTCAAGATTTCATTCCTTCGACTACATGCTTTGAAGTGTTCTATTGGTTGTATGGGTTTGCATTATGTCTGGTTGATCGTGTTCTTTTGCTCGCCTTTTTTCCCTTTCTGCGCATGCTCGAATGTGTCTGGCTGATCGCGGGGACGCGATTTTCTTGTCTGTGGCCGGGGGGGATCTGTGGAGTCCTACCCTGTGGCGCCGCTCTCTAGACCCTCGCATGCGCTATATCTGAATGAGCCTGCATGCCAATGCCAGGCTCCGCCGCCGCGCTTTGTTTCATACGTGTCGCGCGCATCGATCAAAATTGTTGAAATCGATCGAGTCTGACCTTCGTATTCAAGCATGCAACATGTTACTCAAGCAATGGATAGCATCGTTTGAGTCTGATGTCTGTTTACCATAGATCAAGAGAGATCGAGAGTCTGAGAGAGAGGAATGAGTAGAAACTGTGTATGATAGAATGCATCCAGCTGATTGGAATCCCACTGGGAGATCGCGTTAGCGCTTAAACTAATATAGAGCCAAACCTCTTGTAAAGTGTTGCTTGAGTGAGTGTTGCTCACGTTCCTTCTCTAGATCTTCCCTAAGGTTCTTGTCCTCACTTTACCTTCTGTCTGGACGCCATAAGGTGGCCGGACAGGGGGGACAAAGCAGTGTCAATGTAGTAGTTGAATGTACAGTCTCGCTGTTTGGCCTCTAGATAGGCCAGCCTGAGTTTGATGCAGTACTTTCTGCTTAATTGCATTTATGCATGCTCTATCGATCCGACGTGCGTGCGTAATCAATGTGACTCTGCAGGATTACCGTAACCATGAAAATGGTTACCGAGCGGCCTAATGGCCGCCTCGGTAACCAAACTAAGTTGGTTACTCCTAACAGCACAGTGTAGTTGACGCCTATTTATAGGCCAATGGCGACGGCGTATGGTGATGATGCATATGTTAATTGTGATCTAGGTTGTGATGAGGTTACTATGACGTTGCATCCACGCATGCATCCATGGTGTGAAGTGATGTGCACCGTAGTGCATCAATACATGGTAAAGGATAGTGCAAGGCGGATCGACGCCAGAGGAACGCTAACAGGTGATTGAGTCAGACATTGTGCGCGAATGCCTTAATTCGCTCTCTTTACCATCCCCCATGCACTACTTCGGCTCAGGACACATGCAGCCTGAACAGACTAGAAAGAGAAAAACCTGAGTGCCTTCAGTTTTCCTTCCTCATTCTTAGCCTTTCTGAACGCCTCTCTCCCCTGCTGGGAGTTCACAGCCCCCCTCCTCATATCGATACTCTTCAAACGAGGCAGGCCATCCACGGGTAGAGAGGCCAGAAACGCTTGCAAATCATCCAACTCCACTTGAGGGTTGCCAGTTATGTTCAACCAAAACAAGTTTCGTAGTGTCCCCCTGCAGTCCCGCACTGCCTCACCGAGTGCTTTGATGCCTTCTCCTCCCAATCTGCTCATTTCTAAATCAATACGAGTAAGTGCGCGGAGTCTTTTCATCTTTAACGCTGCCCCAAATGCACCCATCCCCTCACCACAACTCGTGTTCATGAGCTTCAGATTCTCAAGAAACGGAAGATCCGTCTGCACCACAGCCGACCCGAACAGCACCTCCATTCCCTCCCTCCCCCAAAAACTTGACCTGACGTTCAAACTCTTCAAAAGTGGAAATTTCCCCTCCCTCACCCCCGCAGCTAGCAACTGCCAGTGAGAAAGTGCCCTCAAACAACCACACAGAGTGAGATCTGTCAGTGAAGGAAAAGACACACGACTGAGGGGACCAAACAGATCAACCATTCGAGTCGGGTGAGGTGGAAAGAGAGTCAGCTTCCATAAGCAACCTGCCAGCCTGCCTCCCTCAATCGCCTCGACAAACTTCTTCAAAACACGAGAGTTCAATTCTTCCACGTCCACAGACATATTTGAAGACTGACGCAAGTGCAGATCAACAAAATCCCACTTCGGGGCCCTGTCTGTGTCGATAAATTCAGACAAGAAAGCCAATGCAGCCTCACCTACAGTCTCCAGAGAAAGAGTCGACATGAACTTCTCTTCACTTTTTCCGAGTGCACTTGTTTCCCTTTCGTTTGCATCTCTCATCGACAAAAGAACTTTCTCCAACTGAGGCGGCTTTTCCATTTTGGACTGCGGACCCCCCCCCAACCCTTCCAAAAAGGAGGCATCTTCAGGAGGAAGCCCAAGAATCTTCGCCGTGATTATGTCCATCGTCCCTTTCACATTGAGAACCTTCAAACGGGGAACCGAAGGGCCGCACATCAGTGCACCCCCCAGCCCCGCAGCCGCAACCCATCTGCCCGCATTGAACCCCCGGCCCAACCGGATCCACGTGCGGAGCCCACCCAATTTCACCATTTCAATAAGGAGGACCAGCGCGGAAGGAAGACCAAAAATCTGAACAGCGGGAAGATCTTCTACGAGCTCAACTAATGTTTCATTACCCTGTTGCCCTTCACCGCCAGCGGCACCATCCCCCCCATTACCCCCGACAGGAGCAGCGGCAGCGGCAGCCGCAGCAGGAGCAACTGCCGCTGATTCGTTGCTGCCGCTTTGTACCCCTTCGCCCCCCCCCTCCCCCACCGGCTCCCCCCCCTCCGCTGTCTCATCAGGATCTGAAAGAATCTCGAAGTCCTCCAGATCAATCTCTTCAACAGAGGCAACCTCCCCACGATAAATGGAAACGGCCAGACGCTTCGCACCTGAGGCACACATGGTACACCTCGCAAGCTGCAGGACTTTCAGAGAGGGCAAGCACTCCTTCCCCACAACCCCACACACACCCTTCCCGTTCCCCAACTCTGCCCCTTTCAGTTTCAAACTCTCAATCTTCAGAGGCTTCACTTCCAAAAAAGCCCCCCCCAGGATCTCCAGCCCCCCAGCCGTCATGCCCGTGTTGGACAGATCCAACGATTCGACAGACGAC
>JAHBMJ010004872.1:53820-61320 GCA_018398765.1 Chromera velia | reverse complement strand
CAATGGGTATGATACACCACCGAGCCCGTCTCATCAGCTCTTCACGACCGAGGAACAGCATCAGGCTGAGCCCCCTCCGGCAGACTCAGAGGAAGAGAACGGCAGTCCAACATAGACTGCCATACCCACCTCTCATTCTGCTTAGGCTGCGCAAGTCTTCGAGGACTCGAGGAGCATACCCCTGAGGGACTCGAGTTTCTCGGGTCGATCTATTCGGAATCGGACCCCCCCGCCTCAGTAGCGTCTGACCGTAAATAGACTGGTTTCGCCGATTCCGAGTAGAAGCTTTCTCTCTGGCACCCATCCGAGCCCTCCATCGCCGCAGTAGACAAACAACCAGAGGGTGGGATACTGTAACAGAAGAACTGTTGCGTGACGTGCGCAGGGAGAGTGAATGCTTGGAGGAGGAGATCGATACAGAAAGTGTGTACGAGACAGAGACGGACCACAGGAGGGGAACAAGCCTGACAGAAAAATGCAAGTCTGATGTCAGATCCCAAATGTCCGTCACTGATGGCCTTGGCCTTGGACTTCTCGTAGTTATGCACCCCTCCTCGTTCGGGGACCCCTACCCTCTCCGCCCCATGTGCACTCTGACGAATCGGATGCACAATTGGACGACATGGTATGGGATACAGCAGAAAGGATGACCACTAGCACACCCTGTCACGCTTTTTCCCCCTTCCCTGTTGCTGCGGCGATCCTTCCACCTCCTCGTCTACCAACAAAAGCGAACCGACAGCTACTGCCGCACCCTTGATTCCGGGCTTGCAACTCTATCTGCCCCGTCCGAGGGATCCCCAGCCAGACTGCCAGACAGACGTGCATACCGCACGCAAAAGGGTGGTCAAGTCGATCCACTTTCAAATTCTGCGTGCAGCACTCAGTAGAGTCTCTCTTTCGGACCTGCAAGACCTTGAACAAATGGTCGAGCAGTTTATCCGCGAGCGCTGAGTCGTCTCCACTCCACCATTGACAACCAGAAGACTGCAGGTTCATTCGGTGCCTCGGCTGTTATCAGAGTGTACGGGGGCTCCCCCGCAGCATCTCTCCATTAGCAGCACGAACACACGGATCCAGCGGGAGGCAGTTCAAGGACTACAAATCAACACAAAGTTTTCTTAGCCTGAGGATCAGACTGAGTCCCCATATGCAGTGCATGGGAAGCAATTACTACAATTGCAATTATTGCAATTAATTGGAAGCAATAATTGCTTGCTGGCATCTAGCTCTCAGCAATTTATTGTAATTAATTATATACTTTGGGGGTCTGAAAGATGTTAAAGAAATGCTAGCAAACAGCGGTGATGCAGCGCGCGCCACGTCGCACGCGGGGGCAGGCCGCATATGTAGGGCGCCACAGCATGTAGTAGGGCGCCAGTCCACCGTCCATCTGATTTTATGCTCATGCATGTGTTGCTCTATGATATGCATTTATGTCAGTGAATGCATTTATGTGTAGTAATTGATCAAGTCTTGGTTTTGAGATGTAGGAGGTCGACGCAATTCTTTGCAAACTGCCTACGATTCCCTAGACGGACAGATGCGATCGCAACGTGCATGTGTGATGGTGTGTCATGGTTGCATACATATGACATTCATTTTAAAACATTGGTTATGTAAGTGTCTTTGTCATACTACTTGCAGTGATAAACACTCAAATGTTTCAATTGCAATTCATTCAAAAGAATACATTTTTTCTATTCAAGAATATGCTATGAATACTAGACTATAAGTTGTTACCTAGTTGTTGTATGTATAGCATAGCATATATTATAAATTATAATATATATTATAGTATATATACCAACAAGTTGATAACTTAACAACTATTTTCCATTATCAATCACTTTCATATAAGTTTTAACTCTTCCAATTTAGGTTTGAAGTCTTCTAATCTAGCAAAAAATCGTTTTAAAACATTGAATAAGGCCTCATAAACGCTCCATAACTCATATATTCGGTTTAAATAAGTCAATTCTTAAAGATATAAGCAATTATTGGCAATTAATTACAATTATTGCAATTATTGCTTGGGCTAAGCTTCTTTTAGCAATTAAATTGCAATTTGATTGTCTAATGTACTACCCATACAATCAATTCTGGTGAGGCAGTCGAGACCGACACATGAGACAGGAGGGGGCCCAGGGTATGCTGAGAGTTTTTATGGAGGAGCGCAAGGAGGAATTTGATGTATTAGAGAGTGCACACAGCAGATTTATTATGGACAGGGGGGTCCATTCGGTGCTTGATCAGCTTCAGGATCTGCAAGCCACCCTCCCCGACACCCAAGCCGCAGTTAACTCTGCCGGCACAGTGTCTATCACCGTATCAGAGGCAGGCGCGATAGAGGGAACAGTACAGGCCGATGATGATTAAGTCTCGATTGCGGACACCATTGATGGTAATCTTAACCAGGATCAGATAGATGCAGAGGTTCTTCTTGACGCCCTCACTGTTGTTCTTGATGTTGAAGAGCTTTATAAGACTGTTTTCCCAGAGAGTGTTTATAAGTTTATAAAAGAACTATAAGCACTATTAGTTTGAACGTCCAACTCTTTATCGTTCACAAGAAATCAACCTCCAAAGTTTGATTAAAATCAGTAATTTAGTTTTTTAAATTACTTTAGTTTATACTATTCAAGTTTAAGTTCTGAATTATTTTACATTACTTTAATTAAATTAATTGATTGATTGATTGATTACTTCAAATTTTTAGTTCCACACTTAGTCTAGGCCTTTCCGCTATGTCAAGGTGTCGTCACAGCTAATAGCCTTAATAACAGGGCCCGAGATATTATTTTACACCCTCCCTCGTCAAGGGCCCGCAGGCCAAACCCTATACACCGTAAACGTAATGCAAGGGGTCACTTAGGGTTGTGCCACAACTTTTGATGCTTTATTAACTGGAGCCGACTCAACGTCGATCTACTCATTGAACGGGCGATCAACACTCACAAACTGTGGTTTCTTTCTAGGGTTTCTTTAGTAATTTATTGATCAACCAGTCAGAAAACATTTTTAAAAAAATTTAATAGGTTTTATAATTAAAAAACTTAATTGAAGCTTCAAAAAAGAAAAAGAGAAAGCGTCTAACAGAAAGAGGGGTCTGCCATTCATTTATCTATTTACTGACTCTGAGGGCGTATTAGCGTAAGATGAAAAGAAACCCATGGGGGTTCAAATCCTTATAGGGCCTATACTTCTTATTAGATCTCTTCTTATCTCGCTCTTTTTTCTGTATAGGCTTAAAGTTGAAATTATTGAGTTAAATTACTCTAAATTATTTATCTCAATTACTCAAACTGGCAGGGTACATTCCATCAAAAATTTATTATTACGTTTTGTGCAGCAATTTCTTAGGCAATTTCACATTTATGTGGCTGTGCAAAACGAAAAACAATCGATTATTTGAAAATTGCTTACGTGGTCTGTATTGGTTTAATGACTGTAGTCTGTAGAGCTAGCTTTAGAGTTTATTTAGAGCTAAATCACTGTAACAGGTTAGTAGCATGGCTAGCACAGCCTATCAGCCTGACTATATACGGCTATAGCCGAGATCCGGACGTATGTAATATCCACTTGACAGTACCTTCTTTGAGAGGCTGAGGACTGCAAACCCACGCCCAAAAGATCCCCAAAGATCTCTCTGTGCAAGCCTGTTGAGACCTTGCAAGACCCATGCAAGCAGCAGTTCCCCCAAGTTTTTCTGAGTTGCATGAGGGTGGCTGCATGTGCCTGCCAGTGTCCTCTTCCACACAGAAGTCGAACATTCACTGATAGACAGCCTGATTGTTAGTTGCGAAGGCCACCACTCGGACGATTCCGCTTCTCTCTCTGTTTCACCCCCCCGCCCCTCCCCTCACAGACACACATTTTGACACATTGTCTCCCCCTCCGGCCGTTTCGTTTTGCCATCCCACCTTTCTATTGGACATGCCTGCATAGATACTGGCCAAGCGTGGTAGTTCTACTCGGTTGACTTCCCCATTTCCACCATGCAGTTGCTGTCTCTCAATTCTCCTCATGCATGATCAGGCGAGCTCGACCTTCCCGGGGATTTTATACTTCTCCTTCAGGAGCTTGTAGTCCTTCACCAAGTCCCACCCCTTTCCTGAAGTCTGGTAGAGGGCCAGCATGTCATCAAGGGAGAGGTTGCCTCCTTCCAGCTTCAAAAAGTTCAGAAGCCGGGCGGCCTTCATGGCCTGCAGGCTCTGGAAAGGCCATTTCTCCCCTCGAGTGATCTCCCAGTGCTCCTTTGCGCCCTCGGTGTCCATCACCCCGTTCTTTGCAAAGGCGTCGAAGATCTCCTTGACCATCATAATGGCCATCACATTCGAGTCACTCATGTACGCACACGGCTTG
This sequence comes from Chromera velia, assembly GCA_018398765.1. Lineage (NCBI taxonomy): Eukaryota > Chromeraceae > Chromera > Chromera velia. The sequence goes on along the minus strand of JAHBMJ010004872.1, from coordinate 56,955 downwards.
AGACGGCCCGTGGGGGCCAGAATTGCATAGTCCTTATGCACTTGCATGGGACTCTGCATACAGGAAATTTTGTACGCGACTGCCAGGTCGAAGGCCGACATGACCCCCCCAGCCAAAGGCATGAGGCCGCCTATGGCCTGATTGAACTGGTTCAGATCCTCGAAGGGGAATTCTTTTCCGCAGGTCAGTTGGTTCAGCTGCTTCAGTCCGTCTATAGTCATGCCTCCATCTCTCTGAGAAGCGAAGTGCTCATAGATCTCCGCGATCATCCCCTGCTGCTCATCTGTCAAGGGAGTGTCAGCCATCTTTTGTGAGTGCACGAATCGTTCGTGTCAAGCTGCAAGGACAGAGATAAGGGGGTAATTGTCTAGGGTAATTGTATTGATATATTTCTGTGACTGGGAGAAAGACGATCCCTCGTTTGTGTGACTGGGTCAAACGGAGGACAGTTGCTCTGCTGTCACTGCACTGTTTGCACTTTCTGTCTGATCTGTGTGAAGAAGACGTTACGACCCTGTCAAGAATGATGAAGAAGACGTTGCGTTGAGCCGAAAGGTCAGTCATTGAAACATTTCTGCATGCCGTGCATGCATGCACTCTGGCCCGTCGCATGCCCCGGGACCCCGGCCGCGCGGCCCTGCGTATAGAACCGGCCGCTGCACTTCTTTTTCACACCGTTATGCCGGGGCTCCGCGATGCTCCGCGGCTGCTTAGCCAAATCCATGGCTCGGCCTGCAGAGACGCGAGGTTGTTGTGTCGTACGTGCAGAAATGTACGGACGTCGGACAAGCCAGCTATTTGGTCGTTCTTCTCTCCCTGCATGTGTGCAAATTTGAGACGAGAAAGACGAAGCGGTCACAATCAGTATGGAACAACGGCGGAGACTTTCTTCCGTTTTCTGATGGTAAGGACAAGGGCGTCCAAGAAGAAAAGACGATATTCTTTTGAGGTCGCTTCTTCGGAATTAATGCATGGGCGTCTCCAAAAATATCACTCTCACGTCGCTCGATCTACCGCGCTGAACTTGCCTTCAGAATGGGACACAGCAGCATGATTCGGAGACTGCTTGAGCAGGCACAGTCGCAGTCAGGTGCGAATGCAGCCGTCACGGACAAACTTCTGGACATGTCAGTCTCTATTCTACATGCACCGCTTTGCTCTTCGTCTACGGAAAATGAACGTCACTCCCCTCTTTGCAGATTCGAGAGGGAGGAGATGGACTTGAAGTTCTTGCAGGTGCTGGCGAAGAAACCTGGCTTTTTCGAAGTGATCAGAGATGTCGTTGCGGAGGCTGGTGCCGAGGAAGGCTTCCTAGAGCACTTCCGAACTGTTTTGAAGGACTCCGTCAACGTCCAGCCGTCTCCTCAAAGAGGTCAGCAGATGAAGAGTGTGCCGCTGCTTTCTCGAGACGCCAATTCACCACATTTCCGTCGAAGTCTTACATTGCTGAAACATTCTTTCTGCAGCCGGGGCCGCAGAAAAGGACAGTCCAGGCCGGCAGCTGTCCCAGGACGAAGCGTCTTCTTCCTCGCAGGTCCGCCCCGTCAATGGAGAGAAGGAATCCGGCACGCCAAAGCCGATTTTCCGGCAGAGCACTTCTGCAAAGTCTCGGTCGGAAGGTGCTTGCAGCGACCGTGCAAGCACACCAAGCCCTCTGCCACCGCAGACGACCAGAGAGGAGCGGCAGCCCAAGGCTGATTCTGAGTATACCGCGATCATCGTAACCGAGCGCAATGCCTCCGTCTGCTACCGGCGAATTTTCAAGTCAAACCAGGACGGGACAGGGGTGGAGGGGTTTTCGCGCGGGAAAGTTGAAGCCATATCCGAGTCTCTTCCTGGAAGAGAGGTCTTCATTGTTCGAGTGCCGTGGGCTTCGAGGGATTCGGGTGCGGAGCGGGTGGGAGACACTCTGTACGTTGAGGTCTACTTCAGGTCTGCCTCGGGACCTGTGTCGGCGACTGAAGGTGCGTTGGCTGAGTTCAACTGGACTCTTCGCAGATGATCCACTTCGTTCAAAGTGTCCGTTTTTTTCAATGTCTTTCTGTTTGTTGCCTCTTTCTGCATCGGTTGCAGAGAGTCCTTTGGAGATCTACGGTCCTGGGGTCTATCGACGACAACCAGGCGAGACGGGGCTCTCTTTGCTGACCTTGGGAGATCCTGAGAAGGTGGGAGGGTTTTTCACTCTTTTCATCTTCGCCTTTTTAAGTCGATTTCGTGCAACTTCCTTCTTTGCTTTGGTCTCTATGGTCGTCTCAGTGAAAAGACAAGTTGAAGCCTCCTTGTCACTCTCCTGTTCTAGCCACCTGCTCGTAGACTTCTTTTCGTGGCTCTTTCGGTGTCTGAACGTCTTTTTCTGCATGTCATACTCTCTGTCTGGCTCTGTCGTGCATGCCTGTGAATTTTTCCCTCCTGTTTCCTCTCCATTCTTCTGTCGTTTCTGCACTCCCGCTTTCTCCTTCTCAGCTGCCCCCACGATACTGAAGCGAATGTTCTTCCCATCGGCTTTGCAGGAAGCATCGCTTAAGGATTTTCTGGAGGGTGATTCGACGACAACGTGGAGGAGCCTCTCTGCTCAGAATTTGGCCCTTGCTTTCAAGGAAGGTCAGAGGAGGTGGCGGTTTGGTTTTCTCGAAACGTTTCGTTTCTCGGGGGACATTGATTGTTTCCATCTGTCAGGTCGTTGTAGCGCAAAAAGAGTAGCATTGTGTCTGTCTTTCTGTTCGGCGTCAGTGTCTTTATCTTCACTATGCTTTGACTTTGCTTGCAGAGTTTTATGGCCTTCTGCTCGGCCCTTCGTTCACCGACTTGGCTGCGTCTGAGAAGCAGATGGAGAAGCTCCTCCAGACGGTGGAGACGAGAAAATTCCCCTGCCCAGAGCTGGACACCTTCCTGAAGGCTCTTAAGGACGTCAAAGCGCCGGAGGGGTGCTCGCGAGGACTGACAAAGGTGGAGGCTCCACCCGGAGGTCTTCTCGGTGTCCTCGCACCCTTCCTACTCGATTCGATGAAACGGGGGCACGACTTTGAGGATGCACTGCAGGTCTGCCTCCTCATTGCCTCCCCTGCCGTTCTTTGGGTACGATTCGATATCCTGTCCATTCCTATCATTTTCTAGTTCAGCTGTCGCTCGGTCTTC
>JAHBMJ010004872.1:34281-53803 GCA_018398765.1 Chromera velia | reverse complement strand
TGTGTGCGTGTGTGTGCGTGTGTGTGTGTGTGTGTGTGTGTGTGTGTGCGTGTGTGTGTGTGTGTGTGCGTGTGTGTGTGTGCGTGTGTGTGTGTGCGTGTGTGTGTGTGCGTGTGTGTGTGTGTGTGTGTGTGTGTGTGCGTGCGTGTGTGTGTGCGTGGGCGTGTGCGGGCGCGCACGTAAAGGATGCGGTCACTGTCCGTCATCGCGCGCCACCGGCCCCTCTTGACCGACGGTGTTTGCAGACTCTTTACGACCGCGCCATTGAGGAGGGGATCCAATCCACTCGCGCCCGCGTGCTGCTCGAGCGCCTGTCCGAGCGAGACCTTCTTATTGCGCTTCTTCACATGGGAGGAGTGGATGGAGCCCGACACGTGCTCTCCCTCGCGGCACGCTCGGGCACCCCCCTGCCGCTTCTCTTCTCACCTGCTCCTTTGTTGAAGGAAGATTTTGCAGACGCATCCATGCCGGCCTTCATTCCACTCCTTGCGACCCCCCTGGCCTCCAAGCGGGGCGTCGTCTGGATGGGGACAGGGCCCGGAAAGCCTTCTCTTCTCCAGCACTTTCGGGGCCTTTTTTGCGACGCTTCTTGTTCTACTGGGACGAGCACTGGGAATTGGAGTCCCCTTCACCAGGGCTCAATTGATCTTATGCTGCCCGGAAACACCGAGCCATTTGTCTTTGTGGACTGCCACAGAGTGCTTCCTTTTAGCACGAGGTTTCGCGCGATGACGAAGGCACTGTGTGCGTGTGCGGCTTTTGTCTGCGTGCACGTGACAGCGTCTGATGTGAAGGGTGAGTCCACAGTCTGTCTGTCCTCTTGAATTCTCTCTGTCTGTCTGTCTGTCTGTCTATCTGTCTGTCTGTCTGTCTGTCTGTCTGTCTGTCTAAAGAAAGAAGAAAAGGAAAGAAAAGACGATATGGTCTGTCTGTCTGTCTGTCCCTCCCTTCTTCCCTCCCTCCTTCCCCCTCTCTCACACACACAGAGCCAGACAGAGAGAGAGAGAGGTTGCCTATGTGTCTGTTATTCTTTCTGTCTTTCGAGAAGAGGGGCAATCGCTCTGTCTCTCCATCATTCTCTGTTTTTATCTGAGTTTCTCCTTGTGTCTTTGTCGTTCTCTACCTGTGTGTCTGTCTGCCTGTCTGTCGTTCCCTCTTTGATGGTCTGCTTCTTGTTTTGTCATTAAAGAAGAAAAGAAAAAGTCAGCTGCCTGTCTGCATCTCTTTCTCTCACGCCATCCTGTCTCCTTCATGACATCTTTTCTTGTCATCGCGTCCCCTTTCCTGCTTTCTTTCTTTCTCTGCGTTAGTGGAATCATCTCCCTTGGCACGCCACTTTCTGTACTCTGTCGTGCGTGTGTGCAGTGTCGGACGGCCCCTGCCCGTTGAGCGCAAGCCTTGATGACATTCTGGATGCGATTCCCTCTCCGTGGGATGTGAGTGGGGGGAGAAGGGGTCCTTCGGTGCTGCTCTTCCTCCGAGACGCGGAGAAATAAATGGGACTCTTGAAGGGTCCAGGTCATTGAGGAGGAAATGAGAGAGAGGGTTGGGAATCGTTTCTCGACATCCGTCCATGTTCCCAACCGCTGTCTTCTGCCTGTCGACATGCTTCCCCGGAAGCTCACAGGCTGTCTTCGGAAGGCAAAGGAGGTGAGGACGAAGGAGAGTGATGTCGGTCCCTTCCCCTGCTTCTCCCGCGTTCTGGATCTGTACCAAGACTCAAAAGCCGGGAAGCCCGTCGACGGGATCACTAACGCGAGATCTGACTTTGATCTGAAGGTCAGAAAGCTTCTTGATGAAAACCTACCTGGGGACCGACTCTTTGCTTCTTATCTGTTTCCCATCAAATCCGCCACGTCGAAGCTCGCCAAGCAGGAGCGACTCTTTGCCGACATCCAGCAAGGCAGAGTCGATGGGGCTGACCATGGACAGGTGGCGGCCGAGATCGATCGCCTTCGTAGGCAGCGGAGGGAGTATCAGCACAGCGACGTGATGCGGTTTTTCGCTAGGCTGCTCGTGTCTGGAAATTCCACTAAACTGAGCGAGTTTCAGCGGGTTCTAGAGGAGTGGAAGCAGCCAGACATTACAAGGCTATCGGCAGAGGAGGGGGGACTGCAGGAGCAGATCGCAAAACTAACCCTGGGAGAGGCAAAGTCTGCGAGAGCAGCAGACCTCCGGTCAAGGCTTGCGTCAACAAACAGACTCCTTGACGAAATGGACCTTTCGCACGAGGGGTTTCTGGGGGAGGTGACGGCGGTTCTCGACATTCACACAGATCCAGCAGACCAGAGAACAGCCCTCAGAATGCTTGATCCGAGCCTCACTGTGGAAAGGGTCCGTAAGGTCTGCATGCAGCAGATCCAGGCTGCCCTGCCCCAGCAGATCCTGATGGGGGACCCACTCCACATCGCGGGTAGTTTTGTCGGAGAGATACTTTGCAGCCTGGGGGAGAGCCCAGCGGACGCCCAGCGCATCGAAGGAAATCTTAAGGTCAGTCAGTTGAGCCATGCACTTCGCCGAGTCTCTGTGACAGAAGAAAGAGTGACTGCTGAGAGATTTTTTTTCTGCTTGAAATCTGAACGGGCATCTTGAGGATGTGCCCTCTTGTGTCCCCTGCGTCTTTCCTTCGCGACAAGTGGCACTCCCCGTTGACTGCAAGCAATCTCATCACACGTTTTCCTTCGCGACTCGTTGAATGCAGGTTGTTTCTATTATAGGAGCTCAGAGCTCTGCCAAGTCGACTCTGCTGAACTTCCTCTTTGGCTGTGGTTTCGCGACGCGTGCCGGGAGGTGCACGAAAGGTCTTTACGCGTCCCTCCTCACCTACAAGGCTCCGGGGGGCGGAGAGAGATTCCTCCTTGTTCTGGATTCGGAGGGTTTGATGTCCGTGGTGACCAGAAGCAACGTGTTCGACCAGCAGATCACCCTTCTGTGCCTCGCCTGCTCCCACCTGGTGATTGTGAACCACAAGGTCGGCAGAGCTTGACATCCATGGATGGGTTACCTTTTGAATGCATTTGTATGTCGCTTCTCATCTTTCGTGTTTTTTGGGGGGGATTTGTCTGCCTGCAGGGTGAGATTTCAAGGACTCTACAGAACCTCATGGAGGTGGCTCTCTGGGCGCTTGGAGAGCTCCGTGAGCTGAAGAAGATCCGACCGAAGATTGTCTTCGTGTTGCGCGATCAGAACGAGTTCAGAGAAGAAGAGGTGCATCGCCGTATGCTGGCTCGCATGAAACAGGCCCTGAAAGAGGCTGCGACAGAGGCGAATCAAGAGCTCCACGAGCTCCTTGACCTGCAGGAGGATGGCGTGTTCCTCATGCCTGCCGCCTTCTGTATGAGGAAGGAGTTTGCAGAGAGGGCTCTTCTGCTGCGAGGAAAGATTTTCGAGTGGCTTGAGGGGGTCGACAGCTCCTCTACGGTGGAGTTTGCATCTCTTGCCGCTTGGCAGATGCACTGCTCTTCCATCTTCGGCGCTCTTGTGAATGAAGGAGCGACTCTGCTTGATTTCAAGGGGCTGTACGAGGTCCGCATGGTGCAGAAGGTGAAGGAGTTGGTGTTGTCTCTATCGTCGGAGGTGGTCAACACTCCTGGTAGCGGTCTACAGAATGCTCTGCAAACTCTTGTCGAGAACCTAGAAAGCAGCCTTGGAGGGGTGGGGAGCGCGGAAGACCAGTCAGTCATTGAGGACGAGCAGGCGCGATTTGTGCGCGAGAGTGAAACAGCCCGGCGGCTGCACCTGCAGATCCTCGAGAAGAAGTTCGATGAGGGCGCTGCATCCCTGGATGCAAGAGAGGAGATCCTCCAAAGGTTTCGGCCTCAGCTGGAGGCTGCTATCGACCGCGCTGTTGGTATTGCCACAGAGGCAGCAAACCGCATCGTGAAAAAGGCGCGGGAGAGACAGAGGCAGCGTTCCCTCGAACAGGGGTTCCAGCAGAAGCTGCGTGAGGCTGGGTGCCTGACAACTCAACTCAGCACGGAGAAGCGCAAGCTACGGCGCGATTTCACACAGCATGGAGAGCTCACACCATGGAGGTCTTGAAGGAGCTGGAGGGCTCTCTTCCCACTCCTAATGCCATTTGTCGGGATCTCTGTCACGACCACGCGAGCGTCCTCCTTCGTCGACCCGAATGGCATTCTGTCGCTGCAATCCAGGATGTGCGAGTGTTGGAGTACGTACAGCAAGCAGAACGACGTGTTCTCTTTCCCAACAACTTGGACGCGGACACTTTTGTCGCAAAGCACTGCAACCAGAGGGTCTCGTTGAACGTGAGTTTGTGAGCTCGGGTAGCAAAATTGCGAATGACTTTTCGCTTGGTCCAGTTCATTTTCGTTCCTTGGAATTCTGCAAGGGTTCAGATTTGACAAATTCTTTCTCTCCTTTTGGCACATCTTTGATCAGACTCTCACACGCCTCTGCTATCCTTGTCTACTTGCAGCCCGGGACTTGGTTCAGCCAGCAAGCTCCCAAGCCTGAAGAGACGGCGAAGGCGTTCGAAGTTTTCAAGGAAGAGGTTGACTGCCTTCTGGATACCTGTCAGGAGATCGAGGAGGACGAGCTGAAACGTATAGGGAGTGGAGGGAACCCATCGGACATGACCAGGCAGGTGCTAGAGAAGGCCTACGTGGCTGCTGAGAAGACGATGTCCCATCGGATCCCAGAGCTCCTCAGACAGGAGACTTCATATCAGATAAAATCAAAATATGAACTCCTGGGGCTGACGCGCTTTAGCATCGTTGCCCAGCTTGCGAAGCGACGCTGTGAGCGTCGGCGTGAGGAACGTGAGCAGAAGAGACGACAGTTGGAGGTTGAGGGTGAGACTCGTCTGGCTGAACACCTTGACCTTCTGCGCGTCAGCCGCGACTCTTTGCAGCTTGCCAACCGCTACGCCGCGAAGCTGTTTGAAAGCACTTCGAGAGAGGTCCTTGACGCGAGCGTCGACTCGATTGCTCTCCGGGTTTCGGCACGCGTACAGGCTGAAATGCCTCATCCCCGAACATCCTGCCAGAGAGCCTTCCATGTTTCGTTCGAAAGGAGAAACCTCCCTGAGTGCATCAAGTACATCCTGTGTCCGGACCTTTTCGTCGAGGAGCTGTTCGATGAGACGTGGGAGCACTGCAGACGCGAGAAGAGCTCCGGCACGTCCCTGACCTGGTTGACACGTTCCGAGAGAAGCTGCTAACCGTCTCTGATCTCTTTCAGAGGTGGGCCAAGCTTTCGGCCGACGGTCCTCGGCAGCTCTCTCGTGACACCCTTGCCCTATCTGAAGAGGATTTGTCCACTGAAGACCGAGAGCGTTTTGCCGCAGTCTACGCGTGCTTGCCGCAGGGATTCGAGGTAGTCGTTGGGAACCCAAAGCAGTTCGTAGATGAGCTCTCCCGCGACATCCAGAAGATGTGCCTGGAAGACTTTGATGAGCAGCGCGGGGGGGAAACCCAGACTGCGAAACGTGCATGTCTCAACCGGCTTCGTGGTTCGCTCTCAGGCTTGAAGGCGAACCTCAAGGCCGCTTCCAAAGGATGTGCCGAGCGATGCCCCTTCTGCAGTCCGTCTGTTTTTGGCTATCGTACATTGTTTGGCTACGCAAATCTTTCTTCTTTTAGGTGCTAATAGCCCTCTTGCTTTCAAGCTCCCCCCTCTGCATTCCTCTGCTGATCACCCGGGCTCTGTCCGTATGCCAAACACCCCCTTGGATGCGGATTTTTGTGAACAGACGACAAGGCGGGAAAAAGAGAACGGCACATCAGCCGATTTTTCCTTCTGTCTAAGGGGATGGATATGGAAAAACATGTGGTTTTGTCTGTTAGTCTTGAAAAGAAACTTGTATTTTGTATAGATGATGTTGTGTGCACCTGACTGTCTGCTTTTGTGACAATGAGGAGAGGCGAAGTTACAACTGGTCGATCTGGTCGATCGGTCTGCCTACTCTTCTCACTGCTGCCTCACTGTCATCTATCTTTTTTCACCTCTTTTGACCCGTTTTCTTGCTTCTGGATTTTTTATCCCGGTCCCTCCGTGTCTCATGTGCTCCATGCAGATGCGAAATGTATTGAGATTGCGCACCACAGACATCACAGGTGCTCCAACCATCTTCTGGGTGCCTTCAATGGAGCTTTCGCTGGCTCAGGGGTTCCGAGCTTGGCTACGTGTGACTCAGTGGAAACCATGTCATCAGAGTGGAGGAGAGGTGGTGGGCCGTACACACCATTTCTTGAGCACCTTGCCGAGCATGACCCTTCGTGGGTCAGAGGGTTCCAAGAAACAGTACCCCTCGAGGCCAAGGTCTCCTCAGAGGTCGTCAAGGAAGTCTGGATGCGGACTCGGAGGTTCTTTCTCGACGTCTGGAGGAGGCCGGACGTGTTTCCTGCTGACATGCGACAATTTGACAATATGACGGCCCCGGTAGGTCGCTGTTTATTCACACCAAGAAGTCGAACAGAAGCTCTTTCTGCCGCGATTTTTTGCAGAACGGCCTGATTAAAATGTTCTGCGAGGCTGAAATTTAAACAGCATCCACTGCGTGTCCCTGCAGGTCTGGAAGCTACTTCCGCCGCCCAGGTACTGGAAACATGCTAATCTCGGGGTCAAGGGTACCTGGGCGCTTCAGAAGTGGCCGGTCCACCTTGAACAGCATTGCTTGTTATATTGTCACGGTGTGTTGTCAGCTTTTTGTTCTGTCAAGACCGCAGTTGTGTTCTATCGATAGCTGGGGCAAGTTTAAAATGTTTTTGGCTCTGATCCCCTGCCTGCAGGCTGGAACAGTGGGCAACATGGCAGGGTTCGGGCGAGCCGCTCGACAAGCTTCTACCTCTTGTGATGCTGAGGCAGGAGGATCACTTCCGCATCGGTACAGCGCTCCGTCAGGCGCTTATAGCACGGCGTGGTTGGAATGCCTTCATGATTCTCCGCCATCTGACATCCTCTGAGCCCGTGTCAGACAGCACGGTGTGGGTGGATAAGATGGTAACGCAGGCAAAGCCTGCGTCTCTGAGTTCTCTACCGCTGTTTCTCCGCGCAGCCTTTTCGCGAACCCGACTCACGGTGTTCAGGTCAGAGGGGAGCGATCTGGAGTGGTTTGCGAGACATGCAGTTGCAGGGCTGCAAGAACCCCTAAAGACGTCGCAGCCGTTTGCTGCAGTGCTGCGGAGAGGGGCCGGGGCACTCTCTCTGGACTGAGGAGAGGCCGTTGCCGTGGATAGCCAGGACTAGATTGCCCTTTGCATCAAAAGCGCACTGTGCGCTTTGATGATGGCTGATGGAGACGAGGACAGCAGAGACCAGGCGCTGCAGTTTGCCACCGAGGCTCTCGGGGTCTTTCCTGTAGCAGCACAGGAGCACGTTTTCTATGGAGTTGCAGCGCAAGCAGTCCTCCTCGCACTCGCCCGCTCTCTGAGAGGAGAGACCGCAAGTGGCCTGTCCGCTATGGGCTGCGAGCTGACGATCCTTTTCGCAGCCCTCACAGCGGGGAAGAGCAGAAGGGATGGTGGATGGGTGACACCTGCGGATGAGGAAGCGATCACAAAGTACCATGGCCCGTCTGCGCGCCTTGCGGGGTGGGATGCCATGGCAGAGGAGTGGGAGGCGATGAAGGAGAGGTACAGGGTCAACTCGAGTGCATTGAACAACCTGATGAAGCTGACCGGCCTCGAAACCATGAAAAGGACTTTTCTCGGTATAGTCAAGCAGGCCCATGAGTTCTCTCGTTTGCCTGCTGCCTCCAGAACACCCCTATCTCACAACTTCGTTTTCGTGGGAAATCCTGGGACGGGAAAGACGACCGTGGCCCGTCTTCTGGGCCGCTGCCTTTACGAGACGGGGGTGAGACGCTCCACCGCGTTCGTGGAGATGACTGCACGTGAGGCGTTGAGCGAAGGGTGTTGGGCCTTTGTGCAGAAGAGAAGATTATCGAAGCCAAGGGGGGAGTTCTGTTCATCGACGAGGCCTACGCCCTCGAGCCCTTCTTCGAGAGGGTAGGACGAGAGATCGTGGATGAGATCCTCCGAGCTTCCGAAGTTCTGCGGGAGGACTTGACCATCGTTCTTGCGGGATACAGCGATGACATGACAAAGCTGTTCAGCTACAACGAAGGCCTTCCCTCCCGGTTCTCTGAGATTGTCTTTGAGGACTTCCGCCCCGCTCAGCTGAAGAAGATGTGGGAGAGGAAGTTGGAAGAGAGGCAGTGGGGGGTGGAAGATCTTGCCGTCACCAGACTTGCAATTGGGCGCCTGTCCAGGTGCATTGGCCGGAAGGGGTTCGGGAACGCCCGCGCAGTCCGCACGTTGTTCGAGCAGGCTGTACAAGCCGCAGCCACCCGAGGTGTTTCAACCCCCCCGAAACTCTCCCTGTCAGACATCGTTGGCCCTGCTCCGACGAGAGCGAACATTCCCGACCTTGATGCCGCCCTCGCAGAGCTCGAACGTCTGGATGCTCTCGCTGAGGTGAAGGCGTGCATCATGCAGGTGGTTGAACTTGTTCAGGCCAATCACGCCAGGGAGATGAGAGGGGAAAAGCCTCTGGAGGTCCCCCTCAACCGCGTCTTCCTCGGAAATCCGGGGACAGGAAAGACCACGAGTGCGAGGATCTGGGGCCGCGTTCCGAAGGCCCTGGGTCTTCTACGCAAGGGGGGGGTTGTGGAGAAGACAGGAAGTGATTTCATCAAGGGATTTCTCGGGCAGAGTCAGGAAGAAACGAAGCAGATTCTCAACAGTGCACAGGGGAAGGTTCTCTTGATCGATGAAGCTTATGTCTTGGGTCGGGATGGAAACGGTGGAAATGCGAACGCTTTCGGCCAGCAGGTCCTCGACACCATCGTGGAGAAGGTGCAGGGCGGGCCGGGGGAAGACATTTCGGTCGTCATGTGCGGCTACACGGATGAGATGAAGGAGATGTTTCGGAAGGCAAATCCCGGCCTTGCCCGCCGTTTCAACATCTCCCAGCCTGTGGTCTTCGCTGACTACGACGACAACGCTCTCCGACGTATTTTGCGCAAGCGTTCATTGAAGGACGGACTGAGACTTGAGGGGGGGGTGGAGGAAAGGGCCCTTCAGTGGCTCTCGCGCAAGCGTGCGCAGGGAAGATTCGGGAACGCGGGGGAGGTTGGAAACCTTCTCGGTCAAGCCAAGCTCCGCGTTGTCCGGAGACTGGGGGCGACGGCATCAGGGTCTGGCCCCCTCGAGCTGACGGTGGAGGACGTGCTGCCCGAGGCAGACGTGGCGGCCTCGCAGGAAGACCCCTTCGCTGCGCTCGACACGACAGGCTCCGATTCGGAAACGGAGAGCAAATTCAGGCGCAGCTTGAGGGCATCTCCGACCTTCTCACCGATCTCAAGAGGAGAGGGAAAGACCCGGCCGGCAAGGTGGGCAACTTCGTGTTCCTCGGCAACTCCGGCACTGGCAAGACCACCGTTGCCCGTGCCATGGCGACGATGTTGCATCGGCTCGGAGTGATTTCAAGCGGTCACCTTGTCGAGACCAACGCCGGTGACTTACAGGCTGAGTATGTGGGACACACGAAGAAGCGTGTGCAGGAGCGGATGGAGGAAGCGACGGGTGGGGTTTTGTTCATCGATGAGGCGTACGCACTCGGAGACGGACAGTACGGGAGGGAAGCTCTGGAGAAGCTCCTCTCGTTGCTGACTTCTCCCGAGTACGATGGAGACAAGACCATCGTCATCCTGGCCGGCTACACCGCCGAGATGCAGAGAATGCTCCAGAGAAACCAGGGCCTCGCCTCTCGGTTCAAGACAACAGTTTCGTTTCCTGACTGGTCTCCTGCTGACTGCGTCTCCTTTTTTTGTGAGAAGGCGCAAATGCAGCAGGACATCGAGGTTCCCGAGGCAATGTCGACACAGCTGGTGTCGATGTTTGAACGCATGGGAGGGTGCCCAGGTTGGGCAAACGCTCGGGACGCGATCAACTTCCTCGATCGTGCGCTTGTCCACAGAGCCTCCCGTGTGGCCTCGCTTCCCGCTGGCAGTGAAGCCAGCACTCCTTCCTTCTCCGTGTCGGATTGTGCTGCTGCCGTTGACGACCTCATGAAGACCAGGCCCGCAAGCGCAGGGAACAACAGAAACCGCAGCCCTCACCAGACAGGGAGGGAAACTGTATTCGATTCTGAAGCTGCCTCCCAGCGGCTGGTTCCGAACCGCAGCAGACCGCAGAACACGGTCCAGCCATGGGGAGCAGCGCCTGGAAAGGACGACGAGGCGGGCGAGTTGGAGAGGGTCATGGGGGGCGATCGGGAGTCCCCCTTCTTCCCTGCTGTCGACGCCGTGTTTTCAGCATTGCAACTGACCCCACAACAGCAGGCAGATGCTGTGGCAGCTGCAGACCCTCCGTCCCAGGTCCTCCAGCAGCTGCAGGAAGTGCTGAAGAAGTCGCGGAACGATGCGACGCAAATGTGGAAAGAGGGGCGCGGAAAGCTCCTTGAGCGAATCCGCAGGGCAGTAAAAGAGGACAGGGAGGGGGTGCTGAGCATCTGTCCCGTGTGCGGTCGGAATGCGTCGCAGTGTCCTTTTGTCCAGAGAGGCGCATGGGCAGCAGTCTCGGTGCCTGAACAAATGGGGTGACCGTTCGAACAGTGAAGACTTTTCCCCAGATGCATTCGGTTCGCGCATTCGGCGTTGGTGGGATGCTCCAAATTTGCGGGAGTGCAGGTGTTCGTAAGTATCGTAGCAAACCAAATTGATCAACAGGGGCGTTACTTTGTTGCATGCTGAAAGAGAATCGGGGACTGAAAAAACCATTTTTGAATCCGATTGATTCCGGAGATTCGAGGTCTTTTGAAGTGAAAAAAAGTGATTCCGAGGTGGAATCCGATGTGCCAAGGGGGCGGGGGGGGGAGTCGGAATGTCTCGCAGGATGAAGTGGTTGTGAGTAGGTGTCCCCAAACGCCCGTTGCCGAAAAAGGGTGTTTGAGTGGCTTAATCCGGACTCCGGAGGCCGGCTGATTGAAGCCGAAGAAACGTCTCTTGTTGCATATTATTGTCCTTTCCTGCTTTCCTATGCATGGTGGTTAAAGTTCTGTTACAGCCGGCGCAGCCTATGTGGTTTGATCGTTTGTGGATCTTTTTCTTGCATCTGTCTGTTTCTGTCTCGATTTCAGGTAAAAAAAATTTGGGAGTCATTTTCTCGTGGCACTCATGCCTTTTCGTTGGGAGAGTCTGACAGTCCTGTCACAGGCTGTCAGTGAGTAACAAACGCTTCGACAAGGATTAACTGGAACCTACTTGAGTCGGTCAACCATATTGCATGAATTGAGACTAAAATTTAGGAATTTTCATGGCTTAATTTACATGGGATCGAGACCTCAGGCTATGTGAACCTACTTAGATGTGAACTTATATATTATCATATAATTCATATCTAGAAGATCTGGCATCATCTATTTGATTTAAGTTCATATTGTCTGTAGCCTGAGGATCGACCCCTCGTCTAGTCCCTCGTAACATACATACATATACAAATTTTAAGACGTCACTATGTAATAAGCCTGTATTATATTAGCCTATATATATCATATATAATAAAATGTATCGATGATTCTAGTGTATCGATATATATATAGATGAGATAAATTAATTAAACTAAACTTAAATTTGAACAATGCTATAGAACTACTGCATGCATAATATACAACCACATATAGAAATATTATTAGTATTTTCAAACAAAAAAATAAATATAAAAAAAAACGCTCTCCGGACCTTTTTTTTTTTCTATATCTATGGTGGGGATCGATGTAAAAAACACTAAAGAACCACACACCTCTTACACGAAAAAAAAAAAAAAATGAAAATAACCATTTTTTTTTTTTTTGAAAATTACCCGCCAGGCATATGCTGGTGGGGGAAAGAGACATGGTGGATCCTGCGAAGAACACTGTGTTCATTGTCCTACAGTTGAAAGTAAAAAGGTGATCAACGATGCAGTGCACCGATTATCTGCATACGTATAAATAGAGTAGCTTAGATCTAAACTTCACTTGCTGGTAGAGAGAGTAAAAGAGAGAACAGAAATTGGTAAAAGGGTCTGTAGAGCAAGATAGGCTGCTACCGCTGGAGGAAGATGTATCGGGGAAGAAGAGACATATGCAAGAGAGCTCGTTTCATTTATTTTGGACCGGGAGCCAAAGAAGGCAAGTGCAATGATCGAAGCTTATTTGAAATGAGTACACGCGCGCTTTGCGTGGTTGTTCAGCCTTTAGCTCCAGCCTAGGCTGTAAAGGGTCGTGGTTGTTCATATTCATGCGGAAGCAGGCTAAGCTACAGCGGCTTGCTCCTTTTACAGGGATGGGAAATAGGTTATTAACCAAACCAAAGTGAATTGGCCGTCAAAAGACGTTTCGGTTTGGTTAACCTATCAGTTATATAACCTTTTTAAGTCTGCAGGTCGTTTCCTCACTAAATTTAAAACTTTTTACTTTAAAAACGTGATTTTTTACAGATGTGACATACAGAAAACGAATGAAAGACAACTAAAACATAGCGAAAACACATTTTTGATTGATATAACCAGTTGTTTGATTGCGTATATGATCTAAATACTAAGAAAAACAGGGTGATTCACACCGTTTCAGTTGTCCTAACCAAATTTTACAACCGTTTTATCATGTTTTTGGTAAATTTTTGCTTGTTTGAAATTGTTTCTACCTTTAATATGGTTTTTATCAGGTCTTACCAGTTATGACCGGTTATCATAGCTGGAGGGGCAATAACCTATAACCTAACCTCATAACCTATCTTTTTCCCTTCCTTGTCCTTTTATTTACAACTGCATGTATGGGTTGCCATTTGTCTCTAGTTTCGGAGACCTTAGGCTTAACCACAATTGATTTCCACAATTAAGTAAATTAAGTAAGTATAGTCTTTCCTTAGTAAAGTTTCCTAGAGTTTTTCATATATTTCTATGCTTGTCATAGCTCCTAGGCTAGCGGGGGGCATTGACTTAAAGTTTGTTCCTAGCGTCTGGCCTATACGTCTTTCATCTCTTCCTTCTGTCCTAGTTACTGCTCTCGCTACTAGCTCTCTCTCTCATGCGACCTCATACTTGACGCTCCTCCATCTGAAGGCCTTCTTCGGCATTTGCTAAGTGCTTCCTACCCCTCAGTCATAACCAGTGTACTGCCTACTCCTCCTTCCTCCCAGCCCTCCCCTTGCACTCCTCTGGTCCCCCGAATGCACGCGCTTGCCGCTTTCAGGTGGACAATCTGCAGTCGGGCTCGGATCCGGCCGCATGTCTTGCTCACATGTTGCCCCCATTTCTCACTCAATCGCTCTGCCACCCTCTTAGGCTAGCAATGCATATATGCCAGACTGCCCTCTGCCATTGGGATACGATGGCTGCCGGGTTTAGTCAACCTCATCATCATCATCAGTTGTCAAAATATATCACCCTGTTTGTGTGGAAAAGTGGAATTGGGATCTATGTTTCGGGTTTCCAGGCCGTTTCCCCGTGGTCCATTGCAGGGATTCGACTAAGAGTCGACTTGCACCGTCAAGAGATATGTAATTATTCCACCATCGAATGATTCGAATCTTAAAACAAAGCCTGGCATTTATGATTATTAATGCATCATATATATCTCACTAAATTAAAATAAATTACATTAATAATATGCATGGCTTAATTAAACTTACTTTATTAAACCTAGACTTTAACGTACGTACAGGCTATTGCGGGCCTAAACTTAAGTGAGTTTAACATGTCTGCGGGCCACATCTTTACGGTAATTGTACAAAGAAAGTGTGCATATTCCTAAGTATATTCTAGAGCATATTCATTTTCAATGCCGGTGTGCCCGCATAGAAGTACAACGGTACCCACACCGTGGGGAAAGAACGAATTCAGTTTAAATCAAAGAATCACACGAACACGTCGAACAGTCAGAGCCTAGCGTTCTCATGCACACAGCAGCACCGGATTCTTCTGGCTCGGCCTTTGAATCTATACGCAGTCTCCTCAACGGTAGTCGACCAAAATTAATAGAAGTCCACAAATGCAAAGTCATTCGATCATGCGAGAAGCGTCTGCGCGTCTTGCGGAGGTCTTCCCGCCAATTCAAACCATCTTTTGATTGATACCGCGAGCCCCTTCTCCCAAATGTTTGTAACGCTTTGCGCGTCTAGTCTCTGTTCTTTATTTTTGGACACCGAAACCTTCACGTACCCACCATCGACCATTCCCGCCGTGTTGGCCGAATTCTTCTGAACTTCCGTCATCTTTAGACTGATCTCACAAACAACAGACTGGGGAGGGAGGAAGAGAAAAACATTCAAACCAGCACCGTGAAGACCTATCAAAATGTCTCCACGACTCGCTAATACCGCCTGTTCCCTGAAACTTTTTCTCAACCCCTCACCGTAGAAATGCAAATCTTCAAAAGGAATCCCCCTCTTTTCACATTCCTCCTTTAATTTCTTTATCACCTCATCCTCATTCTTGACTAACCTCTGTCGCTGCCAAGAAGTCCAATTCATCTCATCACGTGAGTCGCGTGCAATGTAAACCACTCTCGGAACCTTCCCCTTCTTCCTGTCCGGTAACCCTATTCTTGCTCTCACATGCATCTGCAACGAAGCGATGATCGAAGAGAAACACTTTCCACTCTCTGGGTGGTCTCTGTTGATCATCAATGATGGCCCTGGAGGGACAAACACCAGGTGACGGAAACAAACTCTGTGCCCTGCAGGGAGGGCCTGTGTCTTCAGATGCACAGCCTGGTGGAGAGACGCCGAGAGAGCGAATTCGAAAAAATCCCCAAGAGGCTCCTTCCCTGCCTCAATCTCCCTCCAACGAGAGTTGATCATCGCATTCGTGAAAAACACCTGCGCATCGTCAGAAACAGAGAGGGACAAGTGGTATCCACGTTCGTTTTTGTCCCTCATTCGTTTTTCTTCTTCTACCACTACTATTCACGTAGACAGAAAGAAAGAACAAAAGCCCAAGGAGGGACTTCGAGAAATGTAAACGTTGAGCACCCCTTACAGCCAAACAGGCAGGCAGACGGACTCACGAGTGAACAGACAGACGGACAGACACATGTACAGACAAATAGACAGACAGACAGACAGACAGACGTGTATGCAGGTAGACGATGTCAATTTCCCCTTCTGTTTCTTCCCCCGTGTGCGTGTGCGTATGTCTGTCTCTGTCTCTGTCTCTGTCTCTCTCTCTCTCTCTCTCTTTTTCTCTCTCTCACACTCTTTCTCTCTCTCTCTCTGCGCGTGTGGGTATGTGTGTATGTATGTATGTGTGTGTGTGTGTGTGTGTGTGTGTGTGTCTGTGACAGAGAGAGAGAGAGAGAAACGATGAAACAGACCTGGTCGGTCTTTCACACAGCAGCGGGACAAAGACACGCAGGGAAAAACAGAAAAGCACCTCTCTCTACCCTCTATTCTTTACGCCTGCATCCTTTTCAACCAGACAAAGCCCAAGAAAGTACAGTGCGGGGATCAGTTCGGACAGACGATTCCACATGCAGAGGGTGGATGGATGGGTTGAAAGAAACAGAAGGAAAGAAAAGAAGTGGACGGAATCATTCGAGAAGGAGATCAAGCAGACCCCAGTAAAGATGGGACGGGAATTGGCAGAGCGACAAGAACTTGTAAAGAAAAGGAGAGGTGCGATCAAAAAGGCAGAAACAAATGTGACGAGAACACAGAGAGAAGGGCAGAAAGGTAAATCATCTGCATGAATCATTAACGTCTGTCTGTATGTACATACATACACGTCCTCTGACTGACTGACCTACCTGTGCAGGACCAGTGGACTCATCTGCAGCTGCGATCAGGGCAATTGCCTGTCTGTGCAGACTCACCCACAGCCACCACCAATTCCATAAGTCTGTAGGGCCCTCTAACAAGATCACTGTATGGTCGATGTGAGAGTCGCATTTCAAAGGCGTCTCTGATGAAACGCCATTCATCATCTTGTGGATGTTGTTGTTGTCCCCCTTCGCATACAGATCTTTACGCACACCTTCCCAATTCAATGGCGTCTCCCCACAATCAGCACGAAGTTTTAAATTCACGGGGTCTTCCTTGCCCTCCCCCTGCAGCTGTTCTAGGCTGACCTTGTGAGCAGAAACATACACGAAATCTTTCATGCTGGCTGCACGCGCATCCGACCAGTGAAGCCGCACAGACGACGGCGCACTGCCAACTCCATTCGGAGCTACACACAAATCCTTCGCATGCTCTCGAAGGTTGGACAAAAGCCCGGACCCCCCCCAATTCAAACACTTCTCCCCAAGCCCCGATCCCTTAATCTCCTCCAACCTGATCATCGTCTCTTCCATCTCTTTTTTCTCAACAGGCGAGAAAAACTCATGCAACTCGGTGCCCTGCAGGACCTTCGATACTGCCTGGTCCTGTGCATTTGCGGGAGGCGGTTCAGCGGGGGGTGGGGGAGGGGGGGGAGGAGAAGTCTCCGTTTGCTTCGCTTCCTCTGTCTTTTCCCCCGTCCCTTTCTCCCGCGATGCCAGGAGGTTCTGTTGCTGATCCAAGCGCTTCTCTAACGCAGAAGCAACCTGTGTTAGCTTTGCAACCTGATCTGCCAAGTTCTGTATGATTTCCTTCCCATCCTCTTCCTCTCCTTCCCCGTCCCCGTCAGTCTCCACATCTGCCTGCCCCCCCTCTTGAGGTTGTGGGGGAGCGCTGTAGGCTGCAGATTTGCTTGAGTCTGGAAATTTGTCTATTCGCACAGGCATCAGAGGAGCAGGGCGGCTGAGGAACTCGGTCCCTCTCCCTGCCTCTCCCGGAGTCCCTTCGAGCGCCTGTTGTTTGAATCCTTCCCCCCCCGCCTGTTGCTGTTGCGTCTCTATTGTGTCAGTATCAGTGGCAGGCACCAGAGCGGAAAGAACGAAAAAAAACGAAAGACAGAGGAGAAAAAGCAGCATTGCCACTGTCAGATTGATCTTCTTTCCCCGTCTGGCCATCTCCCTCAACGTCCCCCCCGCATCCCTGTGTTCATGTCCGTCCGTCTCCCCCGACATCTCGGCGCCCTTTCACCCAGACCGACTGTCAGTGATCAGACAGCAAAGCAAAGACCATTAAGATCACATTCGCTCCTGATGGACGGAGGGGGACCAACCCCTTCTCATCATTTTCCCTCGGATACATGCATGACAGTTCAACCTGATTCTGCAGTCATGAAAGCAGATCCAAGAAATGCGGAGTTCGTGCATACCAGGCATGTGACGGCTTTTGTGCTTCAAGTTTACGGTTCGAACAAGTCCGAGAATCGTTGCTACTCCACTAGAAGAAATCGTGCTCCGCGAACCGACCAATAAGCTGATATGCAGTTGAATCAGCTATGTTACTGTCAGTCAGTCTGCCATAGTGCTTTTCGCAGGAACATGCATGGGAGCGAGAGAACGCGCGTCAGGATTCCGCGCGCGGGCGCGCAACAGACTCAGACTCTTAATTGAACAGAGACGCCATGGATCGACCAACAAAGCTTATATCGATCTCTCAGTGTCACAGACGCGTTGACTTCCAACAACCTGGGTCGATTGAAGTTGGTGGAAGTTGGTTTGCAGACATCCAGTTGTACCATTGCTTTCGACAACCTTGAACTGTAGACGAGCTGCCGACGATCTCTCTCTATTTCCCCTCGATTCGGCCGATTCCTTCTCGAATCGGTAGCTTGCTGAGCAGAGAGAGCAGAAGAACAGAACGAAGATGGACTCTTCTATCCTTCTTCCGCTGCGGTCTAGCTTCAAGGCCAACTTTCAGGTCATGTGCCTGTTCCTTGTTGGGTTCATCTGTGGCTTCTTTCCTCGAAAAAAACGTCAGTCTGGAAAGCACTCACTGCTCCCCGCGAAACTTCGCGTCCTTCCTCTCTCTGTTCTTCACTTGCGCTCCCATCCCCTACATTCGATGATGCCTTTTTAAAAGTCTGCATCGGTTGGGGGTTCCAGGCTTGTGTGTATCAGAGCAGAGTATCTAATTTGAGTCATTGTGTGCCGGAGAGCGTTCCCGATCTTCTCTAGTCCGTCTCCGCCTGAAGCTTCTGCGGGGTCGCACTTTCTCCTCACTTCTTTACGCCTGGCCGGCAAGAACTTGCCGTGGCCAGTCAATCGTTTTCCTTGATGTTCGCGTTTGTTTGCACGCTTGGGATTGTGCTGTCAATCACTTCTCGCGCGGGCGTGTGTGTGTGTGTGTGTATGTCCCCGTCCTGCAGCGTTGATTAACCGGGCCTTCTCTCAACAGTTGAGCAGTCTGGCTCTGAAGGTGTTCCTGCCCTGTCTGTCCTTCGCCTCCATCTCCTCTCGCCTGAGAATCGAGGACTTCGGCCGGCTGTGGCCTCTCCTTATGTGGAGTGCTTTACAGGTCGGCCTCTCTGTCTGTCTGCCGGTCTGTCTCTATTGTGCGTGTCACAGTCTTTGTTGAAGAGACGAGGGTGACAGAGCGCGTACTCTGTCTGCCCATTTAGAAAAGGCACGGATGTAGCATGATGGCTGGTGAGCAGGCAGATAGAGGGGCAGGTTTTTAGGCATACAGGCCGATTCAGTGGAAGCTTCGGAAAGACCGGAGTTTCGATAAGCAGGCAGACACTGGAAAGAAGCAAGAAGCGTGAGGGGGGGCAGAGGCAGTCTTCCTCTTGTAACACAAGCGCCACCTTCGTTCGAGTGAGATGGCATCTGTCGCTTCCTACCCAAGATCCTTCCGCGTGGCTTCGCGCTCCGATGGTATCTCTACGCTGATCCATTTCTCCTTAGTTGGCGGTGACTATGTTTGCCATGTGTAATGTTTTCCTGGTTGTGTTGGTGACTGGCACATACGCTTCAATGAACCATCAGTCACATGTAAATGCACCTAAAAAGATGAAGATCCCAAAAAAGATGAAGATCCACCAGAACCAAATTCAGTCAGCCCTTTCTTTCTTTCTGTTTTGTT
Source organism: Chromera velia (assembly GCA_018398765.1). Classification (NCBI taxonomy): domain Eukaryota; family Chromeraceae; genus Chromera; species Chromera velia. The sequence goes on along the minus strand of JAHBMJ010004872.1, from coordinate 34,905 downwards.
GCTGCATGCATGCAGACTTTGATTTCCTTCTCTATCGGGTCTGCCCTCCTGGCAATGACGGGGCCTTTTATCCCCGAGGGGCGTCAGGCAGCTGCATCAAAAAAGAAGGGAAGGGGAGGGGGCGCTGTGTCTGATCTCAGCAGTGGTCAGACTGGAGCGTCTGCGGCTGCGATGGGCGGGCTCCTGGCTCTGATGCCCATTGCGTTGACTTGGCAAAACCAGGCGAACTTTCCTTTAGTGGTCATGGAGGCGATGTGCGAACAGCACAAGAGCTCTGACTGCCTGGCGGATGCAGTGATGATGATCTTCATGCACTCGTTTCCTTGGGCTTTGGGATTCTGGGGCATCGGTGAGGAGAGGAGGGGGGGAGCTGCATGGAGTCGACTCTTTGCTTTTTTTTGGNGGTTAACTTTTGGTGGCGATGTGTGGGGTCCCGGTCTGATCGTCATTTTGGTCTCCTTGTCCGTTTTTGTCCTTTTCGTTTTTGGCCACCGGAGCTGGTCGTGGACGCTTTCTTGCGTTCCTCTCCCTTACGTTCATCTCTCAATTCATAAAACGCCGAAGTACATGTTTTACTGCCTCTCTCTCTCTCTCTCTGCGTGTGTGTGTGTGTGGGGGGGGGGG
>JAHBMJ010004872.1:20000-22090 GCA_018398765.1 Chromera velia | reverse complement strand
CCCTCATCTCATGCGTCCTGCCGCTCTCTCTCCAAAGGAAAAGGATCCTCTCGTCTGCCGTTTCTTTTTCTTTTTTGTAGGTGCGAGAGATAGATCAATGCAAAACGGCTGACTCGCGTGAGACAAGAAAGAACGGTACTGAAAAAAGGGAGGAGCCTCGAGAGACTTACAGGGCCAGAACACTCCCATCCCTGGACCTTTGAAAGCATCTGCACTCACGCACGGACCCATGCATACACGTACATAAATACACCCACATATACTAGATCTGCATACGCACACGCGCGTATGCACGCACAGACAGAGACATTCGTGCAGACGCACTTGCGCGCACAAATGCAGACACACGTAGACAGAGAGTAGGCGCTCTTTTACATCAGCATACATACTCCGCGAGACCACACGAACCCAGACGAACTCACGCACACGCAGATTCCCCAGGTTCTAAGAGGGCACTAAGTTCTTGCCTCATACCGCACGGGCACTTTGACAGACAAACGATAAGTATGTCCCTCCTATATGAAGAAACACAAATGGAGAAAAAACGAAGGAAGTCATGTCCATGGACGGATACCGCATCAGTCCTTCGGAATAAAGAGTTGACTGTGCTTTTCCTCTTCTTTGATACGTTTCTCAGCTCCGTGCTTGCACGCTCACAAGTCTGCCTTCTTTTTCTTCGCTTCTCTCCGGCCACGCCTCCCTCCCTCCCACAACCGCTCTTCTTCAACACTATCCAGTCATCTTGTCTGTCTTGTTGGTCTCCACTCTCTTTCTACGGCCAACCTCAGAGGACACCCCCAACTGACGGAACACTCGCAAAAGAGCCACGGATTTTCACTCACATGAACTGCTCAAGCAAAAAGAAAAAGAATACATAAAAAGAGCACATGCAATCTGCCAACCAACCAACCAACCAACCCACCGCTTTAACCACCCCGTCTCTTTGGCTGTCGCTGTTGATGCCGTCAAGAAGCTGCAAAGAGAAAAATGACAAAAACACAGGACACAACAGATTATCAGCCATCTCCAGAGCCACCGAAATCCGCACATCAAGGAAGCTGCCAATCTGCTTATCTGAGAGGGATAGAGGAATCATAGCACTTCTGTCGCCAAACCAATTTCTGAGCACAGTATCCGACCCGAACCCTCCCAACCCCCCTCTCACTTATCGTGGCACCGTACGCGTACAAAAGTCCCATATCCGCGAAAAAACCATGCAAGAAAAAGGAGAATAGTGAAGGAGACAAATGAAGAAAGAGACAAAGGGGAGACTGACAGCCTTCCAGTCCCCCAAAGCAGACTCTCCCCCTTTCTGCACACAAACAAGAAGGCAGAAAGACAAAGAATGTAAATATGCATAGCTGCACATGAGCAGAAGCACGCGGGGACCCCCGTTTTCAAACATCAACTCACACGTCCTCACAGAGCAATCCAGTCAAATCGGACATACCTGAGCTGCCATCAGTCGGCTTGCTGGGCGACCAGCGGGTGTCCTCTGCAACATTACATAGGATAGGAGGAGTGAAGGTACTGTCGCTGTATTCTATGCAAGGAGAAGGGAGGACACTGGAGGCAACACGACGACTGACTCTCGTGGAGAGGAGGAAGGCGCTGCCCTGTGCGACAGCACAGGCAACCACAGCGAAAAAAGTGAATTTCATGGTCAAATTCCGCAGCGCCTGTGGTTACAGCTCAGGCCTTCTTACACAATTACTTCTCCTTCTGTTTCCATGCAAAATAGGGGGTGCCTCCATCAGCAAAGGTGAAGAAAGAGGGAGTTAGTAGTACTCCTGCCTTTCAGATTGGGCCGCGGACCGCGTCTCTCAGACTTGAGGCGGCGGCGCCTATATGCACTGAATTTCGGCCCTAGCTTCGCGATCGATCGATCGATCGCGCGCCACGCACGGATTAAACGTCGGATTTTTGTGCGCCGCCGCATCACGAGCTTGCGTTTCGTACTTTGCGTAGAGACTGGATCAATCTGGATCATGACTGAACACGACTGACCCTGACAGCTTGAAAACAGCTAGCGTTGCAGTGCCAAGCAGACCTGGCAAGTCTCACCCAATAAGCACGCTTCCAGCACTCTT
>JAHBMJ010004872.1:0-15000 GCA_018398765.1 Chromera velia | reverse complement strand
ATACCATCTAGGATGGATGCAGGTGCACCTTCACCTGCCAGTGTGTACCGCTCCAAAAGTTGGCACCAAAACCTACAGCATCTTTCGTACCGCATATCCAATGACTTGCTGCCAATGACTTGCTAAACTTGAAGCAATTGTTGTGCACGACGCAGTAGAAGTTCACTCTGGCTTCAATCATGAAACAGAATATGCACATACCACTTACACACACACACACACACACACACACACAGAGAAAGAGAGAGAGAGAGAGAGAATAGTACGAACGTGTAAACCCGTATGACTACCTCTGTATTCCTCTGCCTCCTTTTGCTTTTTGCTTTCATCTCGTGCTTAATGTTGCTTGCATGCATATGCACACACGCACACACACATACATACGCACATACACACACACACACATACACAAGGCCTCAGATGCATATCTTCTTGTTTTTTTTCCTTCTTTACCGTTTTCTACGTTTCATTTACCTCCCTCATACAGCTTTACACGTGTGCACGTATGTACTTATGGAGGCAAACATACCACACATACATATGCACACACAGACAGACAGACAGACAGACAGACAGAGTGTGTGGTGGTGGTGGGGGAAGGAGAGGAACATGGGCCGGAAAAGAGCAGGCAGAGAAGCGCTGGGACGGAAGGAGACCGAGAGAGGGAGAGCACACACACACATATACAGACACACACACACACATACACACACACACACACATACACACACACACACATACACATTCACATACACACACATACATACACACACACACACACACACACGCACACATACATACAAATACACAAACATACGTTCACGAAGACATGCTGGTCACCAGAAGCAGAACCACATGTTGGCATTACTTTTGTTATTCTCTCTCTCTCTCCCTCTTCCTCTCTCTCTCTTTCACACACAAACGCACAAACACATACATATAGATACACACACATACACACATACACATACATACATACACACACACACACACACACACACACACACACATATACACACACACCTGCATGCATGAATTATAATGGAGATTCTAGGAAATTGATAGTCTCTTCAAACAGCTGAGATCTTATGTTGTCTGTGCACGAATGTGTTGGTAGGAGCACACGGTCAATCTATCATAATCCAGTATAGTCCAACAGGCTGCTGTCTGATTCAATTGCAATTCATCGAATACATGCTAATTAACCAACATACAAAAAATGCATGCATGCAAAAAACTTTGGAGAGATTCAGAAGCTTCGCATACACGCCGAGCTAAATAATAGCTCGAAATCAGCATGCCAATTAATCAAAGTATTACGTCGATCCTTGCAAGCCGATGGATAGACCGTAGGCATGATTAGAGAACACACGTAGTGACACGTCCCGCGCGCGACGCCCCTCCATATCCATACTGCTGTCTTTTGTCTATTGCTGACGGTTCTTAGGTGCACTTGCGGAAGCAAACGACAACAAAAGGCTGTAACGTTGGAAATCAGCCATATATAGATTATTTTAGGACAAAACAAAGAAAGGACAAGCGCGCCTTCCAAAGAAAACGAAGGCCATCATCACCAGTCCGACGGACTGTAGACATGAACAAATCAAGTAAAAATGAAACAGGCCATCTCAGAATATACAACTCCAAAAACAGAAAAGTGAGTTCGTCAACCAAGACAACCGCAGGTGCATTACAAGAAAGAAGGGTCCGGATAAGATGAGAGGATATTAGGCCTTTCTTGGCCGAAATAGAAGGAACACAGGAGAAAGCATGCATCAAACGCACTCTACGAAGTGAAGGTAGGTTAGGAAAAGACGACCATCCTCCAGAAATAGGCAACAGAGAAAAAGCAACCAAATCACAAAAGAAATTAAGAAGAACATCCCGGTTAGGATTAACAGTAGCAAAAAGCAAAATCGAAAGAGATTTCAGTAAAGAGAAAAGATGCAGACCAAGCACCGTAGATCCCTTCTGACGTTCTAAAACGCACGCAGGACTGTAGAAGTCTTCCTCAAGTAACTTTTCCATCATAGGATCATTTGGCACGTTACTCATACCACAGTCAGACCTAAAAACAATCGTTCTATCGTCCATGTATCTCCCTGTCATCCATTTCTCCCCCCTCCATGAAGGCTTCGATCTCATCAATGCAACAGAGTATTCTTTCTACGCAGCAAAAAATCGGGCCCCACTAGGAGAGCAAGGACTTCCTTAAGGAAACCCTTCATGCTGTCTGACCATCTTCCCTCGAACCCGAATTACATTCGAAACAAAATCAAGATTAATTATACGAGTCAGCATATCAAGAGGGCAAGAAAGTGCATTCGCATAATTGCAGTGGGAGGATAAAAAAGTAACAGGTTTTAAGTAACGTCTCCGAGAATACCACTTCTCACCCTCTCCTGGACCCGCCTCTTTAATATAAAAAGACTTATGAGTGGGCAACACAACAAAACGATATCTAGAGGAAGAATGAATGAAATAAACAAAGTCATTCAAACAAGAAAGGAAATCAGCTCTAGGTAGAGAAGGAAAAAATGCTTTTATGTCGTCCACCAGCAGACTAAGTCCACCCCGAGGCCAATATGAATTAGAAGAAAGATAAGAGCCACGAATCGGATCTGCAAGTCTCCCAAACCCTGAATTAAAGATCCCAACCTTATCCTGAAAAGTAAAGACAGAGTCAAAGTCACAATGCGGTGAAAAGTAAGAAAGACAGCCATTCAAAGCCTTACAAAGGAAAGAAAAAATCTCACGTCTGGCGTATCTCTTATAAGATACCAATGGCCTGTACTTCAAAGAGGACCAAGACTCAGGGAGATCCCCCTCAACTCCCTAAGACTTACATTTTATCCAAAGGATCCCAATCCCAAAGTGGTGTTTCTTCCTGTCAAATTTCTTGAACTGATTCAAAAAAGACACCCATGCATCCTTTTCATTCGGAAAACCATTCTCCAGAAGGTCCAGAGAAGCAGAGAACTCACCTTCTCCAATTCCTCCATAAAAAGAATCAAAAAGAAAAGCTCTCACCACTGCCTCAATGTATTTCCCTTTACACAAAAAAGCCAGATCTCCTCTGGCCTTGTCAACTGGCACAACCGCTAGAGCAGTCAATAACTTTCTTATTGCCACAGACTTCCTTGGGATGGCCGGCCCCTTTCTCATTTGCCTGAGCATACGAAAGCGTTGAAACCCACCGCTCCCAAAGGTCGGCAACCATTGCAGGAGACAAGACCCTTTTCATCGACCTGCTTCTTGTATTCTCCCCCCCCCCCCCCCTTCTCATTATCCTCCCTAGACCAACCCCCTCCCGAGTGCCACCATCAGAAGCGAGAACAGAACGGAGGAAAGACTCAATACCCTTCGAAACAGCATTCCATGCACCAGTGTTAGGCCATAATTTGGCCTTGGAAGAAAAGTGAGGGGGAAGAGAGAAGAAAAATCTAAGAGAGGAAGACACAGACAGTAGACAACATATATGACCATCAAGCAAAGGAAGATCAAATAATTCTGCAATTTCTATACAACGACACGACGATCTACAAGAAGAACCTTTACCCCCTCCTCCTTCCCCACAAATCCCATATATATTGTCCAAAGTTTGTTGAAGATCAGTCAGCTTTGTGGGGAGAAGGCGAAGCCTCACGTTTGATAACGGAGACACAGTTTTCCTCATCTCCTCAAACATGGTAAAATAAAAAGATCGGAAAAAAGACAAGTCAGCGAGGGGCACCCAAATCGCAATCAGCTCCTCTCTGAGCAAAGTCGCTGCTAACCAGCTATTCAACTCGCACATTCGTCTCACATTCAAGTCAAAAGTTGCCCTCCCTCCCCCAAGAATCCCGCCCTTGGGCACCATGCACATACATGTACTTAAATCATTCTTCGTCGCATCAAATGAATGAAGAGACGAATCGGGAAGGACCTTCTTGAACAATACAGTCAGCAGTCGTGCACAAAAAAGAGAAATCACATCCCCTTCCCCTGTCTTCACCCCCACACCCCCTTCGCCAGTGACCCTGTAGAGGAAAAGGAAGCGAGATTGGAAAATGTCTCCTTTATCAACTCCTCCCGCCAACTTCGATATGTGAACAGAAGATTCAAGTCTCCTCCTCAGACTTAAAACCCTGTCACTACACCTGCACGGAATTGAGTGAACATCCCTTTTATTAAGGTCCCTCAAATTACGTACCGGGTCATTCTTGAATCTCCCCAACACACCAACGGTATTCCATGTAGGTTTGTATACACGAATACATAAGTACTCTATCATGCGCAAATTCATCTGACCACCCCCAATCTTTGCAATAGGAAGGATAACAAAGAGGCCGTGTCTGGAAGCATCAGCAGACAAAACAGAATAAAAGCGATATACATACCTATGACCCGTCTTATTACATTTCCTCCCAATGCGATGCGGTTTTAATGCACTCATGAGGTGCTGAAAGAACCGATCAAGCGCCCTACTAATGGTACTTCCAATATAAAAGCCTCTCTTCCATCGTGACCAAATCAAATATATTATTCCCTTGTCCCACCATGATGCATCCTCTCCCACCCCAGCATAAGCATCCTTGACCTCTCTCAGAAAGGAAGAATATTTCGTATCAGACAGGCCCAACCATGTAGAAGCAGCCAGCGAATGGGAATATACAAGTCTCCTCAAATATTTCTGACCAAACCCTCTCTTAAAGACAGTCTGAAGCTTGCAAGAAGGATTCATCACATCTTCAGGGGACGCAGGCATAACATGGAGAGTGTATGAAGATGGCTGTGTCGTCTGAATGATAAGAACCATCGTTAACGGGCAATCGCATCTGTGAATCTCCGATGCGCAAACAGGACAGGCTTGAACTGCGTGCACATGGAGGGATGCAACAAACATCCGCACCCCAGCCAATCTGAGGGAAAGACGATCAAGGTCAAACTCCACTTTCTCTCTCACACTTTCCCTGCCAAAACCCCTTTCATTCCCTATATCCTTCCCAATCATTCCAACCAGTTCCCTCACTTTCTCATGCAATTCATCAGACAAAGACAACAAAAAAGAAGAATCAAAATTAATTTTTTAACATATTTTATAAGGTTTTAACATGTTTTAGCTAGAATTAGCAACTCAATTTTGTTTATTTGTATTGAATATATGACTAGCAATTAATATGAAGGGATTCAAAAATATATCGTCGGTGGCGAGAAATTTCTTGGTGGCGACCGGAGAAATCTTGGTCGGCCGCGAAAATTCTTGGTGGCGGCGAGAGAATTCTTGGTGGGCGGCGGTAGAGAGAATTCTTGGTCGGCGGAGAGAAATCTTAGTGGGCGGCCGGAGAAATGTTGGTCGGCGGCGAGAATAATCCTGGTCGGCGGCAGAGAGAAATCTTGGTGGCGGCAGAGAGAATTCTTGGTTGGCGGCGAGAATTCTTGGTGGGCGGCGGCAGAGAGAAATCTTGGTGGCGGCCGGAGAAATGTTGGTCGGCGGCGAGAAATCTTGGTGGGCGGCAGAGAGAAATCTTGGTGGCGGAAGAGAGAAATCTTGGTGGTGGCAGAGAGAATTCTTCCCCAGTATAGCGTTCTCGGCAGACCAAACAGGAAGTCGAGAGAAAGAGATTCATACGGACACTCAGAGATAGGCAAAGGATTGAGCAGACCAGGTCTTTTCTGGGTGGAATCTTTTGCTCTCTGACAGGCATCACACTGAGCCATATATTTTTTGACTGATGAATACATGTTGGGTCAGTAGAACTTACTGTTCAGCTTAAGAAATGTCTTTTTTTTACCTTTTTTTTTTTCGGCAGTGACTAAATCAGAAATGTCCATTGCCGGCAGACCGGCAATTGCCGGCAACGAAGGGTCATTACCGGTAGCGATCGCAACCCTGGCTGTGACCTATCTTAAAATATATTATGTAGGGTTTTAAACGATTGTTGCTATGAGATAAAATCATGCATGAACCGAGCGTAGAATCTCGATCTTAGAAAAGGGCGAATACTATACGCTACTTAAGCACAGCTAGAAAGAAAATAGAAATTAAATGAATTAGTTGTAATTTAAAGTAGTACTAAGCAAAAGAGAATTATGCGCATCGCTTGCCTTCATGACCTAGTGGTCAGCATACAACACTAACAAGCAAGAGGTCATAGGTTCAAGCCTCGCTACCTCCTTTTTAAGAATCAAAGAAAGAAGATGCAGGACGTTAACGTCTTGTATCATACAGATATTGGCCTGTCGCAATTCGATCGAAATCAGATGAAAAACTTCCAAAAAACTTGCTGAAAGACTACAATAAAATCAGAACGATCGTCAAATCGCAACAAATCTCCATGCTTTTGATATGGATCGAGTCAGTCACTAAGGATCGACCTGAACCACTCCAGCGACATCAAGCCCTGAAGACCCTTGAACCTCTGCAAGCACTTACCAGCGCCACCCTCTCTACCTCAAAAGGACCAAACCACACAGGCTCAAGCTTCCTCTTTACTTCCTCTGGCCTTCTTTCATGTTCGAAAAATTCTTTATGCACCAACACCTAATCTCCTGGACCCAATTCCAGTTCTCTATGATGACGATCATAGTAGCGAGCTGCCGTCTCCCTTGCTCACTCCAGGCACTCCTTCGTTTGTGCCATCTCTGCCCTATGTCGTGCGGCAAAGTCAGCTGCTGCCGGAGACAGCGAACTTCCCCGAAGAGGCACTGCAGGCAGTCGGATTGGATCAAAGCCATATATAAATCTAAATGGTGAGAGACCTGTCACTGGATGCACACTGTCTCTATATGCAAACTGACATGCCGGCAAAGCCTCGGCCCAGTCTTCCTGATAGTCCATCACGAAACACCTCAACATCTCCCTGATCGTTCTGTTGTCTCTCTCTGTCTGTCCGTCTGTCTGCGGGTGTCTGGAAGAGCTCATCTTGATTTTTGATTTCCAGAGTCTTTGCAATTCTCGCCAAAATGCAGAGATGAAGCAAGGATCGCGATCAGAGAGAAGAGAACGAAACATACCGACCGAGCACACTACTTTCTTGAATACAATCGATGCTGTCTCTTCTTCCGTGACCTCTTCCCACACCGGGATAAAAAATACATCCTTTGACAAACGATCAACAACAGAGAGAATTCCATCCACAGTTTGTTGGATTCCCAGAGTCGCCCGCGTATTTCTCCTCACTAGCGACTTCTTTCGCAGTCTTTTCTGGTCTTTTTGCCCCACACACAGCTCCTTTCCAATATTCACTTAGAATGAAGAACCCGAAAACATCAGTCCTGAAAACACACACACACACACACACACACACATACACACACACACATAGAGAGAGAGAGAGAGAGAGAGGGGNGGGGGGGGGGGGGGGGAGAGTGAAACAGGCACAAATAGACGGTGAGAAAGGGACGTGCAAATGCACAGAAGCATGCGAATGGAAACGCACACAAGAACTTCTTGCCCCAATCTTCTGACATCTTCTGAGGACCTCCTCCGTTTCCCTCTAAGACCGCACGACATGATGAAGAGATTACTAGCGGCGACGTAGAAACATTGAAGGGCCGGGAGAATTAAATCGCAAAAGAGCAAAAACAAAACGCCCAATTCAGAAGGAGTGCAAAGTATTGATCGACCAACCGATAGAAGACTTTCTCCTTGCCCCAAACTTTCCCGGAGTCGATTTCCTTCCCGGTATGCTGTGTTGCGACTTGTCATTCGATTTTCCCTCCTGCAGGAGAGACCGCCAACGCACACATGCACTCCAAAGGAAACATTATGCAAATCGCTCATACGCACATATACACACACACGCTTCGTCCAGTGGCAGCCACCCATGCACACACACGAGCAGAGACAGAGACAGGCACAAAGATAGTACGTGTGTTTGTATGTTTGTGAGAGAGAGTAAGACAGAAAGAAAGCGAGACTGCTAACACACACACACACACACACACACACACATACACACACACACACACACACACACACGCACAGGCATACAGGCGCACACGCACACACATACACACATATACACATACACACACACACACACACATACACAGAGAGAGAGAGAGAGAGAAAAAGAGAGAGAGAGAGAGAGAAAAGAGAGAGACAGAGCTAGAGTGAGAGCGAGAGAGAGAGAGAGAGCCAGAAAAGGGTCACTTTCAATGAGGAGAAGCTGTGGCAAAAGCCTGCGAAGGGGGAAAAACTTCCTAGGCAATATGAAAAAGAAGATTGACGAAACCAGTTTTTCGGCATGTACACTCTCTCAAAGTGGGCCAAAATTACTCTCAGACTACCCACCTTCGACGCTCCTTCGTTCTGCTTGCCCTTTGTCTGTGGCTCTGTGGCTCCAGAGCTGAGTGTTCCTGCAAGGAAGATAATTAAATAGAGCAAAAGAGTGTGATACAATTGATGTACTCATCGAAAAGAAGGGTGTGGACAGATAAGCGGCGCTTGTGACTACTCGTACAAAATCTGAGAGGCTCTGAGTCGGAAAATAACTTATACAGTGTCTTTGACAGTCACTGTAACTTTGACAGATAGATAGTCTATCAGCTGCTGTCATTCCAGATGACATTGTGACGCTGCTCAGCTCACCTTCTCTCTTCACCACGCACTCCAGCGACACGAAAGGCTTTGCCGTGACCTCCGTTCCCTCAGGTTGCTCTTTCTTTGTTTTGGACTCAACTTTCGTCTTGAGGTGCGACTGCTGTCTCAGTACGATGTCGAACGCCTGCAAAGGAGGAGATGCAAAAAAAAAAAGAGGGACAAGGGATCCATCTAGAAAAAAAAAAAGTTCAACAGCACATACCATGAACGCCCACATAGCACAGCGTCACTATCAAGAGAGAATAAATCAGATCCCGACAGATATACTGGAGTCAACTTGATTGTTTCATCATTGACTGAACGTCATTGAACCGAAATAAGTGGATCATTCACGAGAAAGCAGAAAGTTTTAAACAAAAAGCAAGAACGAGGATTCGAAAACGGGATACAAGAAAGAGAAATAACAGGAAGAGTGAACAAAACGGACCTCTGCCAGTCATGAGTGAGAGGAGTTCATGTCAAGGGTCCTGGAAAGCCAATCCCTCCACTGTGCAAAGATTCTGAACACCATGGCTTTGCTTCTCTCATGTGCTCCCATCTCCGGCCGCTGAAGGATCTTCTGAAATCCGTCTATCCACACGTCTTGATCCTCCTAATAGAAGTCAAGATCCATCTTCCGGAACGTAAAGTCGCCGAAAGACTTCACGATGCAGACGCAGCGAAGAATGATCTCCCCCAAACGTTTCCGATCTTCGGCATCCCTTTCCCTCTCCTCCTCGTCAACAGCCAAAGAAAAGACTTCTCGCACCACATACTGGACGCAGTCAAAGACTTCCAATTTGACGGTTGACCTGATGATCATTTGCTCCTCCTCAGTCTCTCCCTTCTTGAGTCTCACCAAAAGGTCCCTCGTGATCACGTCAATCAGCCTGAGGGAGTCCACCACGTTGTGAGACTGCAGATCATATCTCTTCCGTCTGAGCTCCCTCTTCACAACCTTCATGCATCTCTCGACTGTTAGTGCGTGGTCTCTCAGATCGATCATGTTGAAACAGAGACAGCGAAGGGCAGCAAGAATGCACACGTGGCCAGCCTCACCCCGGCGGATAACGAGGGCGAGCCGCCCAAAGTTCTCAACCACAGTCTGCCTCTGCAGGTGGATGGATTTCTAAAAAAGTTTTTCGGCGACGTCCAGGCAGGACTTGTCGGTCGCCGACTCGGAAGAATCTTTTGCACCGTCTTCGATGACCCCAATGAGCTCATTGGAGAGACAACTACCTCCAAACCAGAGTTCTGTGTGTTTTTCTATGTGGAGGTTCTTCTGATACTGCAACGATGCATATGCATGTTCTTGCAGATGCACAGACACAGAGGTCGTTGAGCGTATGAAAATGCACCACCTATGCGGGTCACTGATTTCATGAATTGTTTTGATCGCGCCGTAGCGCACATCTCCGTCGACATGCACAGGCGTTCAGGCACTCTCACGTAAACAGATACAAACACATACATAGACGGGGCCAAGAGTTGCCAGGAATTAGTGGAGGGGTGTCAGAGATTAAAACCAGGTATGCAGGACTGCAGCAGAGAAAGGAAGAACAGACCTCTGTGTATTCATAGTCTTCCATGTCAGGTTTTTTCTCCAGAAGGTACTTCCCCAGGATGTAATAAAACTTTTTTCCTGCTTCCAAGACAGTTGCACTTTTGTGCTGCACGAAGTTCCCAAGGCTAAACGGCATGCTTCCAGGAGAAAAAAATCAATCAACTGTCGAAAAATAGGCAAGTCTGCATGAGACACCGAAATCAAGCAACGCGTTGGAGAGCCGATCTGTCAGAGTCAGAGACATTCGGTTTTTGCCTCAGTTGACCTGCATTCTTTGTGGTGCGCTGAACAAGCCTCTTTTGTGCTTTTATGTGCTCTTCTCGTGACCGACGAATCTCGTCTTTCGAGCTGGTGTCCCCGTCTATCTGAATGGGTTGTGTAAATTGAAATCCGACACATCAGACGTTTGCATTCCCTCTTTGCGCGACCTTGCCTGACAGAATCCCGCGTCGGCCATGGCCCGCGGGCCCGGCCAGTCCATATTGCACGCGCCGGCCGGGATGCATGAATGTGCATGCATGCATGCCGGGGCCGGAAAATCTGGCTACCTGGCGGTTTCAAGGCGCGCGGTTTTACTACATTGCATGGGGCTGCATGAAGCATCATGAAGCGACGGACCACGCTGAGCCGCGATCTTTCGACATGTTTGCGGTCCAACGGCTATTAAAGCAATATTAATATATTGATATATACTCTTTCCTACTTATGAGTCCACCGGATCTACTTATTAATATAGCTGCTGCAGACTGACGAATCGTGATCTGTCTCTGTCTTTCCTCATTTGAGGAAGCCCTTGCGTCTTCCTCCTTTCAATCGGCCCAGCCATTGCTTTGGGAGCAACATCGACAACCTGCTCGCACCTGTCAATTCTTTGCGGTTTCATCAGCCAAGAACTCATCCTCTCTTCTGCAGCCTCGGAAGATCTCAGAGCAGGTCTCGAAGGGGTCTGACAAGGCTTTTCGGACGATCTGTGCGGGATCTCGAGGGGGGGCGGGTCTGGAGTGGATCTGGCAGGGGTCTTTGGAAGCGCCTTAGAAGATCTGTGCGGCAGGGGGAGCGGGTCTACGAGCTGAGGCCCTGTACGTGTATTTTTAATCTAAAGATATGACGGAGCGAGAGAAAAAGGAATAAAACGATGAGTGCAGCAGCAGTGGCGATTGCGATAACTCCGTTAGCCCAGTCCAGCGTATATCAATACTGTCATAAACAGTGTGAGGACTCCAGATATCTCACCTAACACCTTTGAGCGTGCTCGCAGAGGCATGAAGACGTCGAGAAAGAGCTTCGCAAGAAAAACCAGAGACTGATCCAGCTGCGTGAGAACCAAAATAACATGGTTCACACATAAAAACAGATGACTGACCTCAAAGACGAGGTTCTGTAGCGAGTGCAAGAAATGTTTTCCCAATTTCTGCAGCAGTCTGAACGAGCTCTAGCTCCTCTAGCACCCAAGGTCTCTCCTCCCGAGCTAATGGGCGAGACAGTTACGGTCCTTTTCTCCAGGAACGATAGGCAACCCTTGGAGCCTCTTCCACGTAAAGTGCCATCGCGGTCATCGTACGGTGCTCCTGTAGTGTCAGCAGAGGAGGACATTCAGGCTACCTCGGTAGTCACCTTTAGTAATGCAGTTCACGGAGAGACGAAGATGTCGCCTCAAGGTGGGGACAGGAGACCGGTAACAGCCGAAAGAGGAACGGACACCAACGACCTTCTGAAACTCACTCTACCATCGACTGTCTCTCTTACTATGGAGGCAGGAACGCAAACCAAAAATCTATGGACAAAAGACGCAGAAATTATTCAGACGGACACCAAGGACGACTTGAATGCCTTTCTGTCGGGAGCCGCTGACGTGTCGGGAGGAATTTCTTTCAGCACAGAAAGAGAGGAGACGGAAGCGATGTCAGACCTGTTGCCGTCCAGGAGGGAAGACGATCACGACATGCCGGCCGACGACAACTCGAGCCTTCCAGAAAGTGGGCTTTCCTTGTCGGTGGTGGCAACGGAGCAGCCTGAAGTGCTACCTGAAGGACAAACAGAGGAGAGATGCGAAAGACATCATCATGATACGATGGAACAAGCAGTCTGTTCTTTTGAAGCGGTCTGGCCTGTTCAGCAGACTGAAGGAACTTCAATCTTGAGTCGAAAAGTAAGGGGCTATGAGGTTTGCGAAAAAGATATGACGGCAGTAGCCAAAGTGGTTGAGGGCCTGAATGAATTGCCCTTTCTTAGCGACGACACTGCAAACAGAGGTTTAGATAATCCGATGGCATCACTTCATCTCAGACAGTCTTCCCTTACCGAACAAATAGGAAATACAACACCAAGAAGCCTAGTGTTATCAGTATTCTAAGAACAGACTGACGAGAGAGCAGAGAGCTGCACTGCTAGGTCTGACTTAACTTCCTAATCGGCCGTACTGCAGGCCGACCGCGAAAAAAAAAATCGAATTTATTCTAACACGGCCCCGCAAGAGACTCAGTGCGAGAGGCCCAATCGGAAGCTGGACAGAAGAGCTCGGCTTCCCAGTCATCACGCACGACGCCATGGTGATGCTTTCTCCGGTTGAGCACCTGCAGCAGACCAAAGAAGAGATGCTGTCTGAGTACGTATCGCAAGAAAGCGACTCGTTGCTGCAGCAGAAGCTATCCTACCTCACCAACAGGGGTGGCGTATATCGTCTGCTGCGTCGGGCATCTGAAGATGAACAGCCAGACTGGTATACCTCCATGTCTAAGCTGGACCTGACGGAAAAAGAGGCTATCATAAACGTACTGCGGAGCAAAATGCTGAGCTACACTGCCGCCGAGCCAGTTAACTTCGATGTAGAGCACTTACTGGATGCTTTGGACCGCAATAACGGGCTGCTTTTAACGCTTCTTCCGTTTACAGACCTCTTAACCCTGAATGGAGGTATTTTTTCCAATGCGCACGGGTACCCGAACATTGTGTACGTTCCAACCTCAATGCAATCCCACACGTAGAAATCTATCAACAACAAAGATACACAGGTTGATCCCTGGGAATTCTGGCGGATCATACGATGTACTGCTGGAGGGAAAAGAATATGGATCCGGGACAACCGTCTCGAGATCATTGGGAAGGACCCTGAAGATGAATTGCGTGGAAGGATAGAGAAGACACTCAGTGTCTTACTGTACCCGCTGAAAGTCGACTCGGACGACCTGAGGCATACATCAAGTTTACGCGACCTCCTTTTTCTTAAAAAGAATGCAGAGATCTGACAGCTCCTCCAAAACCTGTATATCATTTCCCATCCCACCAAGTTTACAAACTTGCTGAAGAGAAGCGTGATCCAAAGTAATGGAGGGACCAGGACGTTCATGGACTCGCACGACCAGATATCGCCCGACTCCCCTCCCGGAGACCATATGGATAAGCCTGAAAACATCAAAATGTGGGAGAAATGGAGAAAACAGGAAGAAGAACATGCACTCCTCCAACATCAGACTCGAATGTGTGTAATCATGAAGCTCTATCCAAGGGAAACAAAAGAAAAACGCGAAAAGCATATAAACTTTATCCGCAAGCTACTATATGTGGCTTTTGACGAGTGTGGAGACTGACGTCATTGCCATGACGACGGTATAGCATGACTCAGCTGTGTACAGCTAGTGACAGCCTGGCTATTCAGTCTGGTCATGATAAGCGATTGACTGACCTTGATTCAGAGACGATCGGACACGCTCCACAAGGGTGTCAGGACTGGATAGTTAGGACGCTGCCACGTGCTAAGAGCCGCAAACGACAAGTGACTGAAGATAGAGAAAGGCTTTCATGAGAGCACTGTATGCGCATCACCCAGCTGGTTGGTGCAAAGCAAAAGGTCTCTCTTCCCATTAGGCTCAAAAGGAGCAAAGCCTACCATGCGGTATGGTCAGATGTTCAATACTGCCCGTGAAAGGGTGCTCTGATCGATATACGCTTTCTAACGCTTTCCTACGCACGGCCTCCAAGCCAGCGATAGCGAGAACAATACCTCTTAAGGGGGGAGGTGCCAGCGTAACATCACGAGCGATTGAACGGACCAGCCTCCGTAGGCCTGGAAGGAGAATTTCGCAAGCACAAAGCGGGGTGCACGTCAACTCGGTTTGGGGGCTTCGCGGGCCGCCCATTTTTTATTCGATTGGTTTGGGGGCTTCGCTGGCCACCCATTTTTTATATTCGGTTCGGGGGCTACACGGGCCGGTTCACGGGCCGCCGATTTTTTACTTGGTCAGTTTGGGGCCGCCCATTAAATTTTTTTATTCGATCGGTTTGGGGGCTTCGCTGGCCGCCTGTAAGCAGAATACGGGGCTAGAACTCTCAACGCTAACGATGTGCATTCAGAGTTCATAGACTATAAGAGTTTGACCTAGAGAGGTTTGTACATTGTTCCTTCGATCAAGCCAGTCCAACGATCGTTAGCGATCGTTAGCTAATTCGAATGCATGCAGATCGATGTCACTTTATTCGGTCCTGTGCTAAGCCACACTTATTGAAGTCCGCACACGCATTGCCGCGGCGCCGCCGGCCTCGCGGCTCCGCCACTCTGCAGGTCCGTCGCGTACTCGCCGCTCGTAGCCTGCCTACACCTGCCCGCTGCTTTGAAACCGACATCCACGCTCGGTTCCAGTGCCTGCACACATCCATAACTAATCGACCTCGTGATATTGATTAATAACATGCACCTGCACACTTTATCGAACCATAAATGAATGAAGCAAGTCGGAATGCAGAGTCCGACCCCCGTACTGCCACCCTGTATCTATGCATGAATCGCAGCATGATGGAGGATAGAATTACTTTCTGCCTCGAATCACTTACCAGGGAATTTCATCTTCCCAAAACTCACACACACGCATTCCAC
>JAHBMJ010004866.1:42500-75604 GCA_018398765.1 Chromera velia | reverse complement strand
GGGGGGGGGGGGGGGTGCCCCTGCGGAGCGGGGTTCTTCTGCTGCTGTGTAGTCGTAAAGGGGGGACAGAGAGACTGTATGTTTCTTTCTTCTCCCCTCTTTTTACAGGCAGACAAGTCTCTTTCTTTTCTCTCCTTCTCTCCATTTTCTTCTTCTTCTTCTTCTCCTTCTTCTTCTTTTGGCGCGCTCTCTCAGTGGGTGGAAGGGTACCAGCGCACACAGACAGACAGACAGACCATATGGTTTTCCCCCCTCCTTCTCTTCATAAACACATTCAGAGAGACAGACAGACAGACAGACAGACAGACAGGCAGGCAGGCAGGCAGGCAAGCAGGCAGGTGGACAGGTAGATAGACAGAAGGAGAAAGGATGTTGACATGACAATCAGCAAACTCGACCAAAAACAAAATCAGGTGCGTGGAGGCAGATTGTAAAAATGCGGGTGTAACAAACTCTGTTTGGCAGCCAAACGAACATCATCATCGTCGATCCCGAAGGCCGCAGAAAGGGGGGTCGATTTGGTCTGCAAGAAGACAGGGGGAAGGGGGGGTCCTTGAGGCTCGTGCACTGGGCTTCCGAAAGTCCAACATGTGAAAGAGACGGCGAGGAAAATTCAAGATAAGAACCAATTGTCGGCAATTCGTACCTTTTTTTGTCCCGTGGAAAACGCCAGCTTAAGTTGCTCATTCATCCTGACAGAGGCCAACGGAGTGACGACTGCGTCTGCACCGCTCCAACCAATTAATTAGATCGATAACAAAATTAACAAACGACTGCGTGGAAGCCGTCTCCTCCTGCTCGCCACAGCCAATTCAATTGGGTGATTCCAATTCGCTGGAAACACTTGACAAAGAGACCTTCCTCTCTGCACTTCACTCTGCTTAACACCCGGTTTGGCGCCCATGTAAGCTTGGACCCATCCGAGCTCAGCCGCTGTGACGACGGTGACGCTTCAAGACTCGATCAACTGCATATGGCCGGCGTGTCCCTCAAGACCTCATGCAAGAGTCGATCGTGCAGGGCCGAGGCAAATTTTTATGGAGAGCCGGGCCGAGCTATTTTAGCCGCAGATATAGTCCGCGCACCACTGAAATCTGAAATCCACTCAAACCCCAAAATCGTCTCGCCTAGCTCCTTCTTCGAGCCCATGCAGAGCGATGCAGAGGTACGTACGTAGACCGCTGCCGATTGAGGATTTCGGGCAGCACTTCATCAACAGTCGTCGTAGGTAGCTACTAATATTCAATTCAGCAGTCCACATTACTTAGGAGGGTGGATTGAAGTGAAGATAAGGGAAGACCGAGCATTCCGTTCTATTGTGGTGGCAAGGGTATCCTCTCACTCGAGATTGCCTTTTTCTTCTATACTGTCGAGGATCTGCGGGTTTAATCAAAGCCTTCGGGTCGATCTTTCTCACCTACTGACCTGCTGATTTTGAGAGCTAATAGGCTGTGTGTAGTCCTTTTATTTTTGACTGAAGCTTTTCTCTCAAGGGACAGGGAGACACCCGCTCTTCTCCCGTCTCGTCTCCTCTTGTGACCTTTCGGAAGGTTCTGCTGCGAGTGGGAGTAGTGTGCCAAATTTGTCGCTGAATAGGGGGGGGCTGAGGAAACGGAACGGATTTGTCGAACAAGTGAAGATGGCTCAGTCCGAAGACCAATTTGCGCAAGGGAGGGAATTTAGGGAGGCGGGAAATGCACATTTCAAGGAGGGGAGGTACAAGGAGGCCCTTCAAATGTACTGGAAGGCGGTCATGCATGTGAAACCTCTTGGTTCCGACCAGTCAGTCGCGAGTGCGTTGGGGGGGGCGATGCCGGGTATGGGGAATTTGGGTGCGAATCCGAATGCGAGTCCGTCTGTAGACCCGAAGGAGGTATCAGAGTTCCTCTCTCTGACGTACTCCAATATGGCGATGGTCCAGTTGAAGAAGGGAGATTTTGAAAAGGCCTTGGAGAGAGCCAAGGAGGCTCTTCATTACAATTCGAAGAACGACAAAGCCAGATACCGCCACGGGCAGGCTTCAATGGAGTTGGAGGATTTCGATCAGGCAGAGAAGGACTTTGCAGAGGCTTTGCAGATCAATGGGGAGAACAAGGGGGCAGTGGCAAAGGCCAGGCAGCAATTGGCAGAGAAAAAGAAAGCCTTTCTCCAGAAAAAAGAAAAACCGATGTATCAGAAGATGTTTGGCAGTTAGCGGACGGAAGGAGGGGGGGCGGAGGGGGGGGGGACTCCGAAGGAGTGGAAGGAAAGGAATCTGAGGGGGGTGTCGGTGTGCTCTCACAAAAGCCGGGATTCACAATTGTGTTGACTGTTTTCGGTATTGCTCAGGTCTCTGATTGCGTCAGAACAAGATTCGGACTCAGATGAATTCTCGGCCTGTCTGGAAAGAAAAGAAGAACAAATGGGAAAACAAGTCATGCAGTCGGTCTTCAAGTTGTCTGTCCAAGAAGTCGTTAATTCGATCGATTGACAGCTCCGCAGCTTCGGCCCAGATTGCCATGGATAAAATGAAGATGAATAATAGAGTTCACTTAGATTGATTCGTTTGTTTCTACGGGGGGGGAAGAGATTGAGAGTGCAAAATTGATTTGTTTTTGTTTTGTGACTCTGATTTCTGTATAGTTCTTATCAGAGCTCAAAAGAGATGCCTCCTCCTACCTTCTCATGTATCAGAGAGCTCGTGGTTTTACCCATTGGGTGTCTTCTCCGGTGAATCTCCTGTCCCCTTCTTTCTGTCTTCACCGATTTCATGGAGATCGGTTCTTTCATTCCCTGGCTGCGTTGCCTTCCTTAATTCTCCCTCTCCTTCTCTCATCGTTCTATCTTTCCCGCTTTACTCCTGACTTTCCGTGCCGTCACCATCTTTTGTTCCTGTCTGTCAGTGTCTGAATTTTGTTATCATTCCCCTTCGTTTCCTTCCCCCCTTCTTCGAAGCTTCTTTCTTCCTCCACCTGTCCTTCTCTTCTTCCCCCGGTTCTTCAAAGTTCCCTCGACAGTTCCCTAGCTTAGTTTTTCCTTACTTTTTTGCTTACTTTAATAAACTTGGTTACTTGCTTCAAAAGACCTAACTTCAAAAGTTCGTTCGTTCTTAGGTTTGTTCAGTACTAGGTTTAGTATAACTATAAGTATAACTATAGCAGTCTAGATAGCAGTATAACTCCTAGTATAACTCATTAATTTATCTAATAATTACATCATTCATATTCATTCATACATGGTCCTTTATTCTTAAATTAAGTCATTCTTTTCAAGTTGCTACTTAGGTTGCTACTAGTAGTTTTTCCTAGGTTACATATACACCAATCCTATTTTGTTACACAAAGTTAAATGTGTAACAATTACCCCTGACCCCCCCTTTATTACACAAAAAAGTGTGTGTTACGCTCTTAGGAACTAAAGTGAGGACTTAACATATGACTTCACTTTTCAAGCTTAACATACGTGGAGGAATCTGTCCATCAGACCTCCTTGTTCCTTTCGTATTGTTTTGTTTCGATCTTAATCAATCTTATTCTTTCTATGCATTGACTTGCATGCGTGTATGCTTCTGTATTTCCGAATTAATTCTTTTTCTATGAAACCTCAGGGCGTGGGTGACACCGTAGCAGATGGCCTGACATCGGATCCTTGTGCCCGCGTTTTCTCAAGCACCGGCTCTACTGATTGCCCGGCGCTGCCCCTTCACCCACTAGTTTGATTTGTGCGCACGGTGAACTGACTTCGGTGGAGCTTACCGTAATACATCCCCCCTTCAAAACTGACACGTCCCGGGTCAGCCCGAAGGTCCGGTACTGTTGCGAGATGCTTTTCTCAAAATCTAACTTTCACTCCTTCTGTTTCTCTCCTTTCTTTCTTATCTTCTGTTTCCTTCCTACGCAGCGTCCTGCGTTTGTCTCTTTCGAAATCGGCCACTAGTTTTGGAACTTCTATGTCCTTTGCTGCCAACCAGGCAAAGGAACCGTCATTGTAGGAGACTCGGTACTCGGTCTCCCCCTCTGTTTCTCTTGACGGCTGAATGCGAACTGGAACTACCCGGCGACTGACGCATTGCTTGCGTGTGCCGGAGCGCTGGGATACAGCAGGCAGAAACTCATCCTTTCTCGGAGGGCTGTCACGTTAAAACTCTTCATCTGAAACTTCCCCCAGCTCGGCAAGAATTTCGTTTGCTGCCCTGTCCGAGTCTGAGTCGGCATCTTCGCTCGACTAACTTGAAATCTCATTCAGTCCTTCTACAGGACCTTTTCCGTTTTCTGTTGCAGAGGGCTGCTGTGGAGCCTCTGCCTCTCTCTCGCCTTCTGCATTGTCAGCAGACGACTGAGAATCCTTTCTCTCTGTCGCTCCTTCTGCATCTGCTGCAGGGCTACGACTATTTGTTTGCCTCCCCTGACCTTGAGTCTGTCTGACTCAGAACCTTCACAAACAAGAAAGATGAATCACCTCTCTCTTTCCTTCCTCCTGCGGTCGAACCACATAATGCATGGGACGCTCCGACACTTGCCCCACAACAATAAATGGTCCCCTCCATGCCGTCTGGAGTTTGTTTCTCTTCAACCTTTCAATCCTCATGAGAACCAACTCACCCACTGAGAAAGCAAACTTCCTCACCGGTGGTTTCCTCTTTTCCGTCCGTTGCTGACTCTTCTAGATGCTTTGTCCGATTTTCTTCTCTGTCTCCTCCATCTCCTTCTTCAAGAATTCAAGCCAGTCGGGAACGTCGGTTGCTGGTAAATCTGCAAACGCATCTGCAGGAAGAAGAGGATGAGGCGGTGTCACACCAAACACAAGTTCGTAGGGAGTGTGACTAGTGATGTCATGCACAGATGTGTTATATGCCTATGCACACTGCCGCCTACTTCCCTGGATTCTTCTCCACATACTTGGCCAACATGTTCATGAACGTCTGGTTGAATCGTTCAGTCAGACCGTTCCCTTGAGGATGATAGGCAGTCGTTTAAATCTGCTCAACTCCTAAGAGTCGACACAGTGCGGAAATGATCTCTGTACAGAAGTTTGTGCCTCAGTCTGAAAGAAGAAAACAAGGGAAGCCGTGATCCAAAAACACGAAGTCAAGAAGTAGACATACAATTGTCGTTGCTGACATCTCCACGAGAGGGAAGACGTACGCCCACTTGGTGTAGTGATCGGTGACGACGAGTATGTACTTGTACCTGCCTGGAGCTGTTCGAAGCGGATCCACGATATCCATTCCATAAAGCTCCCTCGGCCCCGAAACAGGAATGGAGGTTACCCCCGGATCGGTGCCTCTTGCTGGTGTTCGCCTCTGGCAAAACCCACAGGTCTCACACCAGTCCTTCATGTCGTTCGCCATAGAGGGCCACCAGAAGCTCTCCCTCACTCGATACAAAGTGCGACGAGTGCGGAGGTGCCTGAACAAAGCGTGATCATGGTTGGACGCAATCACGCGATCCCTCAGAGCTGCAGGTACCACAAGCTGCTCCCTGTCTCCCTCCATGCGGTACAGGATTCCGTTCTCCATGCGAAAGTGATCTGCAGACAGCAGGATGGTTCTAGACACACGGTCGCTCTGAGGCAATTCTCCTGTTTTCAAGTATCTAATGCATGCACCTGTGTATGCATCACCTCCTGAATGCTTCTGCAAATCCTCAAGAAAACCCTCTCCCTGCTCAGAAAGCTCTCTCTCCTCCCGCACATTTCCTTCTCTATCTCCTCTGTGATCGGTCTCTTTGGTTTTGTTTGTGTCCACTGGCTCTACCGGAGCAGCATGTACCGTTCCCTCCGCTTTGCAGGGAGCGGTGGAAGAGTTGGGTACCTTCTACCTCAAGTAACTGAGTGCATCTGCCTCAGAGTGCAGCCTGCCAGGGACATACTGAATGTTAAGGTCATAATTAGCCAACTCAGTGGCCCACCTCTACAGCTTTGCGTTGTTGAGCTTCTTGTCTTTCCAGGCCAAAAGGGCTTTGTGGTCCGTCTGCAGGGTGTTTCTCTTACCGAGAAGATAGTGCCTCCACTTGCGGAGACAGTACATGACCCCGAGTCCCTCCTTCTCCGAGATGCTCCATTTCCTCTCCGTCGTAGTCAAAGTCTTTAAACAGAATTCGATCACCCTCTCTATCTCATCTATTCTCTGCTTCAAGACTCCTCCCACTGCCTCATCGCTGATGTCCGCCTTTACGATAAAAGGTTCGAGCACTCGCGGATGAGCAAGGCAAGGTGTCTCGCAGAGTCGGTTGCGCAAGGTGTCGAAAGCGGCCTGTGCCTCTTCTGTCCACCTGAATGGAATTTGTTTCTTTTCTTCTCCTTCTGCTGTTTTGACGAGGATGGAGAGAAGACAAATCTATCCTAAACGGTCTCCAACATCAAAACGGTCTCCAAAATTACTATACCTATTAAGCATTTCTAGGTACTAAACAATGATCAAAAACTTAAAACAAAGAGTTTTAAACGGTTTAAGAGTGCAACTAAGTGTTTTTAAAATCGTAGTTAGTGAAATAAGTATATATAAACTTGATGTATGATAACTGTATATATATTTAAATTTCAATTTATCATTTTAACTTTTTTAGTAAGTTTTTAACAATGCAAACATCTGCTCAACAGTGCATCATTCACTGACTCATATAGAGAGACGGAACTGCACACTCACCAGAAGAATGGCAAAAGCAACCCCAGCTCCTCAACAAAGGCAAAAGGTGGTTCCAGATCCTACGTGCAACCACCGAACAAGAAAAGGATGAAGTTCCATTGGAGGGTCTTAGGTGCATCATGCTCTGACCTGATGGAACGGCTTGCAAGCAGTGAGACAAACAAACTGATGAACTTACCGGAGAGCACACGAAGGTCCCTCTGGATCCCCAAAACAGCCCAATGGGAATTCCAAATCCTGTCTGCAGGTACATATCAAGAAAGTAAGGAAGTCTGTATGAGAGCTTAGACAAAGGTGGGCCTGTGCCTGATATGATGCAACGAGTGTTACGGCTAGCTATAGTTCACGTCTGAAAGGAGACGGAACCTCAAACTCACCAGAAGGAAGACGAAAACAGCCCTAGTTCCCCCGACGAAGAAAGCAAGAGCTCGAGCGCTTGCATAAAAGCATGCAAGGGGAAAAGGATATCGACCAAAGAGTGAGAACAAGACGGCTCTCTCCAATTTTACCCACCGATAGAACGAGACGGCTTGCTGATAGAACGAGACAGGCAAATAAACCTATGCCCGAAGAAGAGAGACGACTGAGGTTCCTCCTAAAGTCTGCCCAGAGTTGGAGTCTCCCATGTAAAGTATAGAGCTGTTATGCCTGCAATGTAGTGCAAGCTGATCTGAAAACATCAGCAGTGAATTAACAGCTTTGGAGCAGATCCGTAGTCCCACAATGTCCAGAGATAAATATGCAGTGTGCCCTGATTATTTGTCAGCTATATCTGCGTGTATCAAAATCGGCTTCTTGGATATTATCCGATTTTAAGGCTGGGGCACATTGATCCCATGATGTGCGCAGGCCCTGCCGCACCCCGCCGCCGCTGGCCGCGTTTCGGTAACGGGCGTGCAGCACGCCGCCGCATTGCGGTCACGCATACCGCTATATTTTTTTTTTCTTACTAACCCCAATTTAAAAACACAAAATCGCACTCTCATATTGCTTAAAACTCTTTGTTTTAAGCTTTTAAGCATTATTTAATACATAAAAAATACTAGAAAAGCTGGAGAACTATGGTTGTTTTAGAGACCGTTTTGATATTGGAGACCGTTTGGGATAGATTTGTCTTAGAGGGGAAAAGCAATCTCGCTGAATCGTTCGATGAACTGTCGATACCACCCGACCAGTCCTAAAAAGGAATACACCTCTGCTCTGTCCTGTGGAGGTTCTATGTTTCTGAACGCCTCCAGCTTTGCTGGGTCTGGTCTGATCCCATCTGCAGACAAGAGAAAACCCAGATACGTTATCTCTGACAGAATAAACTGTGCCTTCTCCACCTTTAGTTTGAGACCGCACTTCTGTACTCGGTCTAAGAGGGTCTGAAGATCCTCCAGATGCAAGTCAAAGTCTTTTAAAAATATGATCAGGTCATCGATGTACACGAGCGCAAGCTTACGGGGAAGCCCTGACAGCACCAGTTGCATGGCTCGCTGAAATGTTGCTGGTGCATTGATTAGTCCTTGAGCTATGACTTTGAACTGATACAGCCCGTATGGTATGACGAATGCTGTCTTTTCTTTGTCTTGTTCTCTCATCCCGATCTACCAGAATCCTAAAGACACGTCCAAGACAGTGAAGACTGAAGCCCCCTCCACCAGGTGGACTACCTCGTCGATGCGAGGCATTGGGAACCCGTCTTTCTGCGTGGCTACATTCAGCTTCCAAAAGTCGAGACAAAAGCAGATTGTTCCGTCGGGTTTAGGGACTAACACCACCGGAGTCGCCCATGTGGAGGACGAGGGTTCAATCAGCCCTGCTTCCTCCATCTGCTTCAATTCCTCCCTCAGCATCTCTCTCTGGCTGTAGGCGACTCTGTTATGGTACCACCAAATAGGTGGTCCCATCGTGTGCACTTCGTGCACGATCTCTTTTCCATCCATCTGCAGCCTTCCCAAATTAAAGCGATGCTGAGACCAAGCATCAGGGAACGAATCAATTACCTCTGCGAGTCGTTTTTGTTGTTCTGAAGAGAGATGATCAATCTTGGCTCTTTTGGAGACTTGGGGTAAGGACCTGCCTTCAGGTCCTCCTGTCACCCTTTCCCTCTTTCTCTCTGCCCGTTCCCTTTCCATTTCCGCTAGTATCCGTTTGTTTAAGCTCTGAGAGCTCGGTGAGCTTGATGAGCTTTTGATTGCACATACAGCTTGGAAGGATCTCCAAGCTGCTCTCCGAGCAAACCTGTTGCGCGGCATCTCGTCCTTCATCCTCTTCCATTGTCCGTTCGTTTCTTCATACTTCTTCTCGAGGTCGCTTTGTCGACCTGCATGCCATACATCCACCCAGAGAGCCGCCATTGCTTGTTCTCTCGAATTCTTGATGGAGATTGCCTTGGCTATCTCCTGTCCAGCGTCCAGGGTGCATTCTTCCTCCCCAAAGTTGGAAACTCTCATCTTCACAACTCCTTCTCCTTCTACCTTTAGCACTTGATCAGGGACGGCCAGCTGGAATTTCCCATTCTCCTGCTGCCATTTCTTTTCAATGTGGATTTCTGCCCCTGACTCAAACCCACTCACTGAACAAACGATCTCCACCTCCACTCACCTAGGCAGGATAGAGGAACGCTGTACAATAGAGACAGGCTGCTGCTGAAGTGAGATTGTGGAAGAGAGAGGGAAGACTGGAAAGTGCGAGTAGATCATTCTGTTGTTCTTCAGGTCAAACGTGACATCCTTTTTGTTGGACAGGAAATCCAAGCCCAACAGAAGCTCGATGTCGCTCCCCCGAGTGACGAGAACGTCCCACGGGAGTGCAGGAAGAGTTGATTGGGGATGGGAGAGGAAAAGCGTCGTCTCCCCCACCACCTCCACATTGGCTCCTCCATACGCCGTCAAGTCAAATTTCGTCTCCCGAATTTCACACCCACATTTTTGTACAAACGCCTCACTGCTCAATCCGAGACCTGCACATGTATCAAGACGTGCAGGGATGCATACGCCTTTGTCATTCACATTCCCACTGACACACATTTGAGTGATGCACTGCCCTGCATTATGAATCGCACTCACAGGACAGGATTCACTGCTGGTCATTACCGGCAGGTCACGTGTCTTCTCTGCTACCACTTGTTACGCTCTTAGGAACTAAAGTGAGGACTTAACATATGACTTCACTTTTTAAGCTTAACGTACGTGGAGGAATCTGTCCATCAGACCTCCTTGTTCCTTTCGTATTGTTTTGTTTCAATCTTAATCAATCTTGTTCTTTTTATGCATTGACTTGCATGTGTGTATGCTTCTGTATTTCTGAATTAATTCTTTTTCTATGAAACCTCAGGGCGTGGGTGACGCCGTAGCGGACGGCCTGACATCGGACCTTTGTGCCCGCGCTTTCTCAAGCACCGGCTCTACTGATTGCCCGGCACTGCCCCTTCACCTGCTAGTTCGATTTATGTATACGGTGAACTAACTTCGGTGGAGCTTGCCGTAACAGTGTGTAATAATTAGTGTATAATAATTCTAGACAAATCCACCGTTTCTCTCATGGCACGTTCCCTGCTCCCGTCTTTGTTCTTTTTACCCCTGCCTCTAGTGCTCAAAAGTTCTCCCTGCGGCCCTGCCGCGTTGCTGACGAGTCAGTGATGACACCATTGCTCTAAAAGCACTGGTAGTACCCTCAAACTATCGTAAAAAAGAAGAAAAAGATGAAACGTGGAATTAATACACACCAAAGTTGTGAAAGAAAACGATGGTCCCGTTCCTGGTTGGATTCGCGGAGGGTGAATTCCGGTTCCGGCCTTTCCATTCGTCCCTTCGCCCCAAGCCAGAGAAAGGAGCGACGCGCACGCGGCGGTCCGTCCACATGGGGTGGCGGGGCGCCTGCGATAGAGGTGTGCATATTGTGAGTTCTATGGTATGACCTGCATGCACTTTGATATAAGAAATACACCCGAGGCACTCACCGTTACACAGTGATGGTGTTTGCTCCGGGCCTTCATATGGGATTTAATTAGGCCGATGGTGCGGTTATGCCATCGGAGGCTTTAGAATTAATTCCGGTCCCGAATTAATTTCCAGACAGTCAGACAGACGTGCACGGCGGTTACCGTCTGTCTGAATGAGAGACTTGACCTAGGGATTGACAGAGCTTCATGTGTAGGATCTGTACTTTGCCCTATGTGTCTTTATGGTTCTCTTGTACGTGCTCTGAGTATTGCACAAGGCCACCAGCAGGAGCGTACTGTGGACTGTGGGGGTTCATAGATTTTCTGTCTGGTAAAGAGACTGATCAGATATTTATTTCTGATTATCTGTATCGGTCTAGATGGGTACGTTTGGTCAATGTATTCGCTGTGGTCGTCTAATAGGAGAAGGCCACGAATTCGGGAGTATAGCAGTTTGAGGAGTCCTCTAGACAGGCTAGAGGATCGACACGGGAGGGCCTATAGGATTCCACTGGAAGAATCTCGAGAGAGATGAAACTCTACTTTTCACTGTAGCGCCGTCACTGAGGGAGTCTCCCGTTGTCATTCTGACAACATTCCCCTTGTTGTATTCCCGATTCCTTACTGCAGGTAACATATCATGGGTCCCAAAAAGGACGCTCCCCACGGGTGCATCGCGATCAAGGGTATGGAGGCGAAGACCGTGGGCGTCTTTGGCCTCACGGACGATGCAGACATCATCGAGTGGGTATGGCAATACGCAGATGCTGTTGCCATTCTCGATGACTCGGACGAGTGGTGCGGTGGGCTCACCCTCACCAACAGGAACAAGGTGGGGGTTAACGTCAAGCACTACGTCACAAGGACCGAGGTGGAAGTGCTGGAGAAGGTGGTGGAACGGGGCTTCACCTCAGCTCGGAAGTCTCTGAGCAGCTTCACATTTTCCACAGGCACGTTGTAGACTGCGTCTCTCCGCCCGACGCGGAGTGGATGAAGAGATATCTGCAGCGGACCGACGTCCTGAGGATTGGCAAGGCAAGGATCATGGAAATCAGGGAGCTTCTCTCATGTCGAAAGGAGAGAATCTCCGGTCCCCAGTTGAAGTCCCTGAATGAGCAGATCCTCTGCCTGCAGACTCTGAAGGAACCCTCCTCCCTCTCCCTGTCTCGCCCTGTTGTGTTTTCTTCAGGTGGGGAGCTCTATGGGGGAGCTTCAACAGAGATGAAAGTGAAGACGGAGGAGGAGATGGGAGCGATACCAGACATCTCCCGTCAGATGTCCGTCCCCGTGTCCAGTGAGCAGCGTTTGGCCTCTGATGATCGGGACCGCCGTAGCAGTAGCAGTAGCAGTAGCAGTTCTAGTGGGGGGGTGCAGATGGTCGGTGTGCGACCTGACACCACCCTGGTAGAGAAGAAAAGGAAGCAGTACGAGGATCTCGTGGCACAGATATCGGGTCTGGACACCGAACGGGGTGCTGACAAGCTCCGAATTCTGGAGATCCAGAAGGAGGAGAATGACATGATGAGTGGTATGCCCAAGAGGGACAACTTCCCTGAGGGGTCCGAAGGGAAGGAGGAGTACACATCAGAGCTGGCATCCTAGGCCGAGAAGAAAGAGGTCTTCGACGCTGGGAAGGCTGACAGGGATACGCTGGTAGCGACCCTGTAAGGTCACATCGACCAGTTGGCGTCTGATATGTTTGCTTTGAACGAGCAGGCCGACAAACTCCGCAAGGAGATAAACGTGCTCTCTCCTCCTCCCCAGGCCAAGGGCGTCTCTGGGGGTGCTGCTGAAGGCTGCCTGCCTTCGGTATTCCAGATGACCCCCCTTATGGGTGGGAGGGTGTATCCTGCAGTGTCTCCCCCTAAACTTGCGACGGTGTCTACAGGTGGGGGGGTGCGTACTGGTGATGTCGGGGCTCCGGGGGCTCCTGACATCTTCTCTTTCCTGGGAGTTAGGGAGTCGAGTGGAACTTGGGGGAGGCCGAAGTATGACCTTGAGGATCCCTTCATCGCCTACACCCTGGAGGAGATCTTGACATCGGTCCCGAAGACCTTTGTGGAGATGTGTGATAAGGTCATGGCGATAATCTTTGCACACTTTTTTAAGAAGATCCAGTACTCGACCTCTGCTCTCGTCCTGGAGTACGAGAGGATTGCCTGTAAGCCCTGTAGGTTTAGGACCTACACAGAGCTGCTGGCACATCACAAGCGTCTCCTGAACCCTGGTTAAGGAAAAGATCGTCCACGAGCTTGGCGTGAAGTACAGGCTCGGGCTCCTGATGGCGCATCTGCCAAACGACCTCATAATGAGGTGGCAGGAGAGGCAGAACCCGGTGGACCTTACCAGCGAAGTGGAGATCACTAAGGAGATCCACGCCATCGCTGCCCAGGCGGAGACTTTCAACAAGTCTCTCGGGGATATCTGGGACCGGGGCCTGGTTAAGGGAGCTCTCGTCGAGGACTTGAAGAGAGAGTGGGAACAGAAGGCGGCAACCTTCGGTGTGAAGGACTCGGGGGGTGCCTCGCGGGGGGGCATCATTCCAAAGGTTCCTTTTATGGTGTTCGGGGGGCCTGGAAGAGTCCCGCAGAGGAAGTCCCCTTCCAAGGCAAAGGAAGGGAAACCCTCAGGAGGAAAGACCCCTGACTCTGGCGGGAAGGCAGGGGCAACTCTGATCGTGGAAGGCAGGGCAGTGCTGGCGGGGGTTTCGGCAAGGGGGATGGCGGAGGGAGCTCCAATCGGAGGCACTCTCCTGGGTCCAATTCCTCTGCTCCCTCCAGTCAATACAATGACAAGGGGGTGGAAAGAAAGGACTGTCCTCCCACTCAGGCCGTTGTCAACCCCAGGGGCCTCAACAAGAACCCCGTTCTCGATCGATATGGTGTCCAACACCGGGACGGAACCGGATCGGATACGTTTATCAGAACCATGGCGGGTCCTACATGGAGAAACTCCCATCAAACCTGGTCAGTGGGATGGAGAGTTTGGGTCTTTATGGGATAAAGCGTGTTGGGATCCTGCCAGCAGGAAGAGCCTTCCCCACGGGTATCGCGATGGGCAGTGCCTGACATGCAACCGTCCGGACGGACATGCAGAGTGGGGGGCCCATGGGGTCTGTCCTTGGATTTGGAAGAAGGACGGCTGCCCAGCGTGTAAAACGATGGGCCATACTCCCAACAACTGCCCTGACGAGAACGCAAAGAAGCGATGGATGATGAAGCAGATAGACAAGACCGGGCAGGACAGGGGCGGCTCCGGGGGCCGCCCTAAAGGTCCTCCGGGAGGAAGAGGCCGTGGAGGCGGCTCCGGAGACCGTCAAGGGTCTCCCTATCCTGGTTGTGGGGGCGGCTCAGGGGGGAGAGGAGGTGGTGGGGGTCGTGGCCGTGGTGGGCGTACCCTTTCTCCCGGCAGGTTCAACAATGAGAACTTCGAGAAGAAGAACTCAGACTCCGGACAGGCGCAGCGGGGGGGTAGTGTCCCTCCTGTGTCCTCGCAGAATGTTGATCCTAGGGGTCAGGACGACGATGATGGTGTCATAGTGACGGGTGGCGTCTCATGTAGGAAGGGGGACTCGTTCAACCTGACCATCCACGAGTCCAAGGGTGGGGAGGAGATCCCTCATGAGGAAGGGTCTCTCGGAAAGGTCCGCTTTGCAGACCGCCTTGGCCTCCCTTTGTGCTATGAGCCTGGAGCCAAGTACTTGCCCGACTATGATACAACGACCTTCTGTGTATGGCATAATGGGGCTATAGAGTGCCTGTCTGCTTAGGATCCTGTTGGGACCCACACAGGGGTCGATGTATAGAGAGAAGGAGTCCGTGGAGCCTGGCAAACGCTCTTGTCTGATAAGCCTGAACGGACAGGCTTAGAACGTATGGAGTGGGCTATCTTCCCTGCAGGTTTGGAGACTTGTATGATGGTTATGCAAGCCTTCCAGTCGGAGTTCACTGCGGGAGGAGTCCAGCACATCAGGAACATGATGGAAGAGCAGGACCCCCATCTCCCTTAGGTCATATCTCGCACGCGAGGACTGGAGGACGAGACCACCATGGGTGCGGTGCCCTCTGGTACGAAGTCTGTTGTCTACACGGTCTCCCAGTATGAGAGTGAACTGATGAACGACCCGAGCAGGACCCGGCGTCGGGCTGGGTTTCTAGAAAAGTTCGAGGTCTACAAGGTTTCGGGAAATGCGAGATCCCAAATCCCTGAGCTCGTTGAGTATAGGGTCCTCAAGATCCATATTAACTCCTGTACGTTCGGGAACCTCATCTTCTGGAGGAAGGTGAGGAGCCTTATCCGTGCCTTTGGGGGGCCGGATATCTCGGACTGGACTGGTTTGTTCATGGGGGGCGTTGGGGAGGAGGCTGACGGGCCCCCAGACGGGGGGCTTCCCAGGAGGACGCGGCACCAGCACTATGAGCATCTTATCACGGGACAAGATTTCATTGAGTGGAAGGTGCAGTTGGAGATGCCCCTCTAGTCACGAGGACTGGGGGATGAGGCGGTATTCTTTTGTCCTGCGGTTCTTGGTATCCGGTTCAAAACTCATGACCCCTCCGGCGCTCCCAAGAATATTGTTGTCCCCTGCCTCCTCCACACGGTCGATCAGCCGAACATCCCTGACGTGCTGATTCGCAATGCTCCTGGTGCAGATCTCTTCGTCCCTCATTCTTCACCGAAGGATGTCCTCCCCGCCTACCGCGCGTGGGCGGAGAGAACGAAGGAGGAGAGGCAGATCTCATATGGGGTGAGGCTGTCTATGGACCTGATGTACCAGGAGGCGGTGCGACAGGGAATTCCGCAGGTTGATGTTGAAGTTATGGACACCCCCTTCAAGGTGGGGGCACCGGAGGCCTGCATCTGATTCATCCACAAGCCATGGGGAGACAGGCCGGACGGGTACGGCCTCAACTACCTCCCTCAAGCAGTGTACGACCATAGCCCGCACTACAAGGCCGTTCCGAACGAGTCTTTTGAGCACTCCCTTGGGGGAGGTCCCCAAGACGGGTCATGCGGGTACTGGTTCCAGTCACTGCAGGAGGTGTGGGACCAGCGGAACAAGGCGCGGCAGCCGAAGCAGCAGAAGGATCCTCATGAGAGGATTCCCCGAACCCCTCTCCCCGATGTGGAGAAGAAGAGGTCGGCCAAGAAGGACTTCAGAGCCACACCCGACGGCATTGAGGTCCCTGTGGCTGCCTACCCGATCACGTATTAGGTAGTGGGAGATTGGACTACTTCAGAGCTGGCGGACACCGACTACTGTCAGTAAGGTCCCTTTCTCGCGGTGAGAAAGTTTGATGCTGGGGGCGCTGCCCACTTCAAACTATGGGACTACGGGTACGAATGGACGCACCTGGCTGCTTTCTCGGCCGTCTCGGTCGACCAGAAGCGTGAGGCAATGGCGCTGCACGCGCGCTACGGACACCAGAACTTCGACGATCTCAAGGAGACTCTCGCGGCTGAGGGCATTGAGATCGACGAGGACTGCAGAAGGCTAGGCAGAAGGTAGGTTTCTGCGTGTCCCCTCTGTTAACTGAAGAACGCGATCACTCCGCGGATTCACAAAAGGAGTGAGCAGTTGTCTGCCGACTGGAGGCCGATCAAGGGAATGGTCTAGATCGTCGATATCTGGTTCTTTAAGGACCTTCTGACAAAGGCCGAGACAGGGGGTTTTGGAATGATGGTGGTTCTCTACAAGCCAGGAGCCGGGTTCTCTCTGGCCCACCCAGCTAAGGAGAAAGATGAGGCTTCCCTCATCGACTGCGCGCATTACTTTGCTCGCTGGCTGGGGCGTCCGCACCTGGTGTACATGGATGGAGAGAAGGCAGGAGTGGGTGCCTCCTTTCAGTCGTGGCTCCGGGGGGACGGGTCCCCCGGACTGCACCCCATCAAGTACCGCCAGGGACCACCGTACGTGGGTAAGGGTCTGCAGGCTCTGGTCGAGCGCTGCATTTACAGCAATTGAAAGGGAGTGGCCCTCCTCATGTCGGACCCGAACCACCGTTTTCCCCTTACTATGATTCACCTCGTGGCGATGGGGGAATGTTGGGGGTATTCCTGTGTGTTTCACAGAACGGTGGGGGGCATCCCTTTCACCTTGACTTTTCGAAGAGCGCCTCCTGGATGGAGAGTGGGGGACACCGCGGTGGTATCCATGCCCTCCCTGGAAACAGAGTTGCGCGGAGTCATTGTACAGTTCTTGGTTCCGCTCATGCACGATGTTGTCATGGTTTTTCACAGGCACAAGGAGAAAAACGTTCAAGGGGAACGTTTTACTGTCCTGCAGGTTCACCCGGAACATCTGTAGACGGTCCTGGACAACCTCCGCCTCTGGGGGGGGTCCTGGATAACCCCGTTTCGATCAGGAAGGAACCATCCTCCTGGCTCCGGCGGGTGGAGAACAGGAGGATCCTCGACTATGGAAAACTTCTGCAAGGCAGGAGGGGGGAACAGGTGCCCGCTACTGCAGACGGGCAGGGAGAAGCGACCTCGGTCACAGGGGATTCCCCCTAGTCCTTCCGGGCACATCTTCGGTGGGACGATACGAGGGGTTGCAGCGAGGGACACAGTGGCCGGCGAGGAAATTTTCTTTCTAGGTGGCTGATAAGGGCGAAGGTGTCGTGGGCTTGCGGGAAGCCCCTCGCCTCACTCACCTTTATGAGGGCCATCAGGAGATTTCGAGCACGGAGGCGCAGACGTCGGCTTCATCATCGTCTTCCTCTGCCCTCCCCTCTGCTTTGCCTCCCTCCCTCCCTCACCCTGCTCCTGCAGAGCCCTCCGAACCCTCCCCTGCTCTGGCCGAGGCATCAGTAAGGGAAGCGGGGGCGGCGGGCGTCCGACCACGGTCTCCCTCTCCTGCTGTATCCAACAGGGCTTCCGTCGACTCCGGGGAGTTGCCGTTGCCGGATTTCTTTGTCCCGCTCGGCTCCTCGATGAAGGGGACCATTCTGGACCCGTCAGGCCCTGGGGTGCTGCGCACACCTGGAACGGTGCGGCAGCATGCTCGCGCTCCTTCATGGGGAAGGAGAGTGAAGGATCTAGGCCCCGTCTTTTTCAATAAGAAGGGGAAACGTCTCCTGGGGGCCGATGGGGAGCCCCTGAGGTACAATTAGAAGGTGGAGCAGCCGGTGTTCATGACGTACCGCCGGGGGGTGTATGACGCGTGGACTTGTCATTTTGCGCTCATGCTCTACCCCGATTTGGGGGAGATCACTCAAGGAGAGGTCCTGGACACCCTCAAGAACTACTTGGCCCCCCGACTGACGATGGGCATCAAGGGGGACTCGTGGAGAAGCGGGAGTGCAATAAAGACACAGGACGAAATCCAAGAAGCACGTGGGGTATTCTCTGGAGACATGGGATTCAATCTTGAAGAGGACAGCCTCAAGAAGATCATGTCACAGAACCAGGCCGTCTATCTGCACTCGCCTCCACAGCCCCGTCGGATCGAGATCCCAGAGGGGTGGACCACTTCGATGAGTTTCCGAGTCTCCATTGCTCCCGATGTGGCTGGGGGCAAGCGTAAGGGGCGATACTATATGCACACGGCGCTGAAGTACTTGGACAGGCCCAAGCAGGAGTAGATCGAGGCAGACAGGGAATTGAGGGAGACAGATGGTCTGTCTCAGATTGAGCCCCCGGGAGCTGAGTATGCCTACTGGACCCCTCTGGAGGGGAAGTTCTGGACAGTCAGGCTATCCATGGCTGTCAGCTTTCCCGAGAGGTACTACGGGTACAAGCGGATCAAGTTCCAGAACTATATTCTTTCGAGCTCCTACGACCCGGATCCAGTGGCTGCAAGCATCTGGGCGTACACGGAAGGAAGAGATCGGATGATAGAACACTTTCGGGACATGTTCCGGGGGACAGAAAGCAACAAAGATAAGAAGGCGTGGTGCTTCATATATGAGATATGCTACCAGGTCAGGTGTATGTTCCACAGGTCGAAGCACCACAATAACCGCTCGCGCCCCATCGTGTTCGAGAGAGAAGACCCCACGGTTGAGGTCGTCCCTCCCAGGGACCCCAGAGACAGGGTCGATAAGAACGAGGTCGGACGTGGGGACCGAGCTTGGGAAGAGCTCTCGGACGTGTCGGTAGCAAAGACAGACAGAGAGAGAAGGGGAGGGGAAGGGTCCCCTCGCGCTCATTTGTCGGGTACCGAGGATGAGGAGACTGAGGAAGACACCTTCGCTTCTGAGTCTCTGCTGTGGGGCAGATCAAGCGGGTCAGACAGAGACGATGGAGATAACGGGGGGAATCCTTCTGATGGAGATAGAGGTCATGGGGGCCCTCCCTCAGACGATTCTCCACATGACCCACCTCCAGGGGGTTATTCTGGAGGAGACTGGGGCGGGGGAACAGATGATGATGGAGGCGGAGATGGTGGGGGGGACGTTCCTCCCGGATCTTCCCAAGCTCTACATCATGGCCTCTCTGTGGGGGAGAGGGCCCACCTCCATCTATCTGCTCGCAGATGACCGCGGAGATCGTCTGGGAGAAGGATCTTTTCCGGGGATGACGGAGACGACGAAAAAGGGGCAGAGTCATCTGCCGAGAGGGGTAGAGGTGACGAATCGGAACCAGAGGATAGGCCAATCGACCCTTCTGTGCACCTGGGGGGCGCAGATAGGTCCTGGTCTAACCAAGGAACTCCCATCTGAGAGAGGAGAGTTTTGGGTCCAGCTGCGCTGGAGTTCTCCTCGTACAATCGTCAGCCGATGGAGGCCCACCCTGTGAAGGGGGCAGTTGTTCAGAGGGATAACCGGAAAAAGCTTGTGGCCCTCCACTCAAAGGCGTATAGGAGCTACAGATGGGCAGACCTCGCACCCGATCTTTCGGTAAGGGACCCCCTTGCTTTCAAGATCAAGGAAATCAGGGACGGGAGAGTAAAGCGGTCGTCTATCAAGCACGTGTTTGACATTCGGGGAGGGAGAGTCCCCGAAGAGGCTGTGCGCATGATTGATGACCCCGTCCAGCTCCGCAAACTTTAAGTTGGAGTCTGGAAACTTCTGGAGGAAGAAAGGGTAGGGGGCGCAAAGGGCTCTGCAGACGCGGTGTCTGCAGATCCCTCTGCATCGTCATCTTCCTCTGCTGTGCCTTCCTCTTCTGCTGTCCCTGCTGTGCCTTCTGTCGAGGGCGAGTCACGTATTGTCCCCGAGGCTGCTGAGTCTCAACCTGTCGTTCCTTTAAACGCAGGCCAAGAGGAGCGAGCGGAGGATCATGGAGGTCCTCCTGCTGCCAAGGGGACATCTAACGAAGGGAATGAGGTTGGGGGAGTTGAGCCACTGGGCTTTATTGCGGAGAATGTGGAGACGGATAAGGAGCCTCCATCTCTGGTAGCATCTACGAACGGGGACCGGTATGCCTCGACTGCCAGCCTGTTGACGTTTGAGGCAAGCGGTCTAGGCTTCGGGAGCGACAACAGCTCCTCGGATGAAGAGTGGGGTGTCCTGGGGGGTCAAAAACTTCCCAGGGCAGGAGAAGGACCCACCGTGAGGCAGAACCCGCCCAAGGAGGAGGTTGAGGAGATGAACAAGGTGGATGAGGTGTTGTAGGGCCCGCAGTAGGATCGGTTCAACACCCTTTGTGCGATGGAGGTTTTAAAGGAGGAGCGAGCTGGAAGAGTGCCCGAGGTGACGGGGAGGAACTGGAATGATGATTTCCGGGAGGAAAGAGGCATTCCGTCGTTCGCTGGGGCGATGGCGTAGGAGAGGGAAGAGGGTAATCCCAGACAGGCTGGGACGCCCAGGAGCCCCACCAAGAGTAGGTGGTGCAG
The DNA here is from genome assembly GCA_018398765.1 of Chromera velia. Classification (NCBI taxonomy): domain Eukaryota; family Chromeraceae; genus Chromera; species Chromera velia. Next base: position 55,273 of record JAHBMJ010004866.1, on the reverse strand, counting down.
TCTTCCTTACCTGTTTTGCCTTTCCTCCAGGAACCCTCGGCTAGGGTTCCTGTTTACGGGAGCTGCCATGTACAAGGAGGAGATGAGCCGTTTTAAGAAGGGCTCTACCCAGCTCCCCGCCACAAAGGAGGAGATCGACTCGGGGTCTCACAAGCTCGCTGCCCTAAAGGAGTGGCTGGTGAACATTGTGGGAAATCGGACGCTTGGTAGGAGGGTTAAGAGGAACGAGGTTCGGGCGGTCGTCGGCATGGGCTGGCGGTGCACTTGGAAAGAGACGGACGATGGGGGCCGGAAGCCTAAGGCAAGGTTTTTCGCAAAGGGTTTCCTGGATGGCCGACTCGTTGACACCTACATCGGAACGCCTTCCGTCGCGGGGATCAACACCGTCTGCCTTTTCATTGTGTTGACAGGAATGGAGATGGAGGCGGCGGATGTGACCGCTGCCTTCTTGACCTCCAAGGATCACAACGCCGAACGGGTTGGCGCGACACTGCCCTCTGTGCTGCCTCGAGTTCATGAGAAAAACCCCTTCAAGGACATCCCTGACGATAGGTACGAGGAGCTGAGGAGGATGGCGGCCGAGTACGAGCCCGGGGGCACGTATTTGGTAGAGATGGGCCTCTACAGACTGCCCTGTGCGGCCTAGCTTTTCGACCATAAGTTGGAGAGGGTGTGCAAGGAGTTGGGGTTCAAGCGTGTGGATACGGCCATCGCAGTCAAGGCTCCCCCTGAGGGAGGGAGAGCCCAAGCTATTGTCATGAATTAGATAGACGATTTGCTGACTAGAGCCCCTCCAAAGGAGCACAAGGTCCTTCAGGAGACCCTCAACAAGAGGTTGGGTTTTGGGTCCATGTGTGTGATTGGGGAGGGATCAGAGAGGAAGTTTTCTGGAGTGGACATCTCCAGAGTCTCCACGGGGGAGATTCACCTCTCCCAGGTCTCGTACCTCGAGAACACAGACACCGCTCCTCTATGGGAGATTTTGAAAGAGAAGCGTCCGAGCAAACCCTGGAAGGGTTTGGACGGCAAGAGTGCTGAGCCCTCCACTGAGGAGGAGGTCGACAACCAATATGAGAAGCCAATCCGTGCTGGAGTCGGGACTCTGCAGTGGGGGGTGAGGATGAATCCGCTCCGTGCGGTGTGGGGCCACACGGTAGCGCAGTCAATTTCAAAGCCCTCCAGGCGCGTCTTCAAGACGGTCGTGCGCATCATCGAGATGCTGAAGGGGCACCCTGACAAGCGGGTTTTCACGAGCGTGGGGCTCGTGCCCGTCGTGCACGCGTACTTCGATGCAGCGTTCAAGTTCGCGACTTACACTGCACGGTTGGGTTATATTGTCAGGATCCTGCACTCGATTGAGCTGTGAGGAGACCTGCGGTCCCTCCTGGAGAACTGGATTGCGAGGGCTACCAAAAGGGCGGGAAGGAAGGTCGGGTCTTCCACCGCCGGGGAGGTGCTCGCCTTTGAGTTTCTTCTCAAGAAGCTTTTCGGTATCGTTGCCCTCGTTAAGGTAATGTGGGGCCTCAAGAAGGTCCGTGTGATCGTCTACACGGACTCTGGCCCCCTCTACGACCAGTTCCAGTCTGGCAAGGCTCAGACCGATATGACCATGCAGGGCGTTTTGGAATGGTGCATTCAGGAGATGCGTGTCCTTGGGGCAGATCTCCAGTAGATTGTATGATCGAGGAACGTGGCGAACGTGATAACTAAGTGCGCCCTCCCCAGTGAGGAGATGGCATGAATCCGGCGGCGTGGAACTTCTAGAGGGGAAGGGTGCGGGGCCTTTTCTTTCTCTCTTTTGTGTCCTGTTTCTGTCATCTGCTCTTTCCCTTCTATTGTCCCTTTATAGGTAGGCGTGTACAGGGTTTTGTTTTTCACTCAGGATGGGGACGACTGGGGTTTGGGTACGGACATAAAAGGAGCTAGATAGGCCAAAGGTACTGTTCGTCCCTTTTATCCGTTTCTCTCTCTCGTTAATCTGTTCTCCCAGATAGGCAACTAGATGGGGAGGTGACAAGAAAGAGGGGCAGGAGACAAGGGGTCTCCTGCTGGGTGGGCATGGGCTCAGCCAGGCAAGAGAGCAAGAAGAATTAGGCAGGAAAGCAAGAAAGTCAGAGGAACGGGTCCTCTCACGCTGCACCCTTCCGTAAACCTCCGCAGCCATACATATTCGGTAGTTGTCTTGTTTTGTCTCGTCCTGTTTGTGTTCGTGTTTGTTTGTTTGTCTTCACCGCTCTGGCGTAGTTAGCGCACGTTCTTCTGTGTCACGGGCAAAGCATCCAGTGCTTGAGCAATGCATGAGGCCATGCAAGAAGCTGGCCTAAATTTCATGTAAACTGAGTACCAATTTTTTTGGGGCAGCTCGGGTGGAACGGACGAGCGTAGACCGTTGAAGGTCAATTACGTGGGGTATATGGGCGGGTAGATCCGACGTTCATGAGGAGGCATTACCCTGTCTGCTCACATTCATTGTCCTGCACTCCATATCCGGTGCCCGTCTGCATAAGAGATCCATGCGCAGGAAACAGATGGGCTGTTTTCGTGGTGAAGGTGAGTGCCCGAAGCATTCAAACAGTCCGATCCCTGTGAGTAGAATGGGCCTGGCCAGACCAGTTAGGCAGCCTGAGAGAACGCTGTCAGCTGGCATGAGGGGCGTGAATAATTTTGCGTCCATTTATGATCTGGCTGCCTGTCTGCGATCCGTTGCGGTGATGGAGTTGGCGTGCTGCCTGACCGATGCTTTGATCTGTACTTTTGTCTCACTCCCTGCAGGGCTTTGCATCACCCCCAAGTGAATTCACGAGAAACTGTAGATGGAAAGGGGGGAGGGTGCTCATGGGGAGCATCACGTCTAGCAGGTGGCAGCCTAGGCAGGGGGAAAGAACGCTGTGTGCACACCGAAACTTTTCGTCTCTTTGTCTCGTCTCTCCATGTACAGCGCTTCGGTAGGATTGCAAAGGCGTCCTGCATTCATGAATGAACTGTCCCGTTTGGATGTATAAATGCCGTTCGGATATGTAGGCAGAGACCTTTTACAGTCGTGTTTTTCTTTGAGCTGCCGGTTTGCGTTAGGGGGGCCTAACCCATCGCCAACCCAAACTAGGGTAGGGTGAGTACGGCAAGCAAAACATTTTCCCTTCCCTTTGTGGTGGTCGCGTGGCCATCCACACATACCATGGGTACGAGTGCGTAAAAGAAGGAAAAGAAGTATTGGGGGAGAAGGTGGTAAGGACTTTGCTTTTAACAGGCCTGTTCTGTAAGATTGGGTCTCCTTGCCAGGGGGCAGGGCATGCCGAGGCTGTCAAGGGCTCTTGGTTTCCAATGAACTACATTTTAGTTTGCATAAGGAATGCTTGTATTTTGTTTGCCTTTCTTTCATTTATTTCTTTTGTATGTTCAGAGCAGGGTCCGTCCGGAGAAGGAAGCATGGGACGGCGTGCGGGCTCCTGCATGCTACATATCTTTGGTTTTCTGCATGTGGGGCGGGGCTCTATCTGGAGGCAGATGGGCTGTGTATCCCATGCGTCTGTTAGCATAAGCAGGCATGGGCTCGGAGCCTGTGTTCTTCTGTGCTGTTCATTTCGCTTTTCCCGGTGTGGTTTCGTTTTGTCCCGTTCTTTCAGCCCGGTCGGCTAGTATCCATTTCCCTGTTTGCCCGGCACACGCGTGAGCCCGGTATGCTCTCACTTGTTAAAAAATAATAAATGACGTCTGTAGAGGACAACGCGTGAGAGCACGAGAAAAAGGAATAAGGAGAGAAGAGGTAAATGAAATATGAGTAATTCTTTTGTGATTGTGCTGTGTTGGTTGGGAGGAAAAGCAGTCTCCGTTTCGGGTGTAGGGAAAGGGGAGGACCTATGGCAATCCCTTCCCTGCATATAGGGTTGCCGATTTTTTTGGTGGTAGACAAGCTTCATTACCGGTAACTGGTAATTACCGGCAGAGTTTGCTGGCAGTTAGCAAAGACTTAGTAGAATTCTAACAGTCACTAACACTTTTCAATAACCTAAGTCCTAGATTATAGGTCAATCAATCAATTACTTAAGGCTAGACTTAAGGTCAATTCAAAAAGTCAATACGTCATCTGTAGGGACAGCTATGCGGCCAGTGTGCTTAAAAATAACGCAGGTCGAAGCGATGGGTCCCGTCTTGCACTTGGCGCCCAAAGACAGAGAACCGCTGGCCGTAATGACCACAGCTGGCCCAGACAGATGCACCCGCACGATTTCAACAACAGAAAGAGTCCGCCTCAAAGTTTGGGCGGTCCCCCCAATCTAGTGCTCCAGCCTCTAAAGAAAGACCTGCTGCTAAAAGCTGATGTCTGAGGCCTCGAAGGGCCTCTGACTCCGGAGACCCAGGGGGGTGGAGATTTGCCATCTACAAGCAAGCAGACATAAAAGAATTATAAGTAAATAAACAAACAGAGACAGGGAAAGCAAGTATGTGAACGAAAGATGGTTAGGCGTTTGTAGAGACAGGGAGGGCAAGTATGTGAACGAAAGGCAATTGGGTTTGTGTGTGAGCAGACAGAGATAAGGAGAGCAAGTATAGGAACGAAAGGCGAGTGGACCTTTGTGTATAATTACAATTAAGCAGACAGAGACAGGGATGGCAAGTGTGTGAACGGAAGTCGATTGGGTAGCAATTCGGGCCTGTGTATATAGGTGAACAGAGACAAGGAAAGCAACAGCGTAAACGGAAGCTGTTTGGTCCTGTGGCAGGGAGAGCGACTCTCTTTCATTCTCTTTCTCTCTCTCTCTCTCTCTCTCTCTCTCTCTCTCTCTCCCTCTTTCTCTTTCTCTCTCTCGTAGTATGATAGGCTAGACTAAAAAAAAAGTGGGCTAGAGCCCTTTAGAGAAACTTTGATGACAGCAGCATCTCCTTGTTTTTTAGAAAGAAGTAGACTTTTTCCATTTCTTACTTTGATCGCTCTCTAACGATGGTCAAGGCCTGATATACAGAGAAGCAGAACAGTGAGAGATGAAGCAAAGTCAAAAAAGAGAGTAGTTGTTGGACAGACGCTGTCATAGAGCTGTTAGAACTTTTTGCCACTTATAGGGGTGAAGCAGTTAAAAATTTATATTTTTTAAATATTTTTCTATATATTTTTTTGTATGTGAATAGGCTTTTCAAATGCCAATAAACACTTAAAAACATGTTTTTGAAGGTTGGCGCCGCAGGCGAAATTTTTTTGGGGGGACCCTAATTTTTATTATTTTTTTTGTCGGTAAAAGGAAGGCAGACTGAGGCTATTACCGGTTACCGGCAATTGCCGGTAGACTAGACCTGTTACCGACCAGAAAAGCAACCCTGCCTGCATATTTTTTAAACGTGTGGGCGTTTTGAGCTGGGTGTGTTCGGGGCATGTCCCGGCGTGGCTGCGTCCAACCTATGAGCGCACATTCTGGGTTGCTGGCCGTAGTGGCGGGGCAGCATTTGAGCAGTTCGGAGGATGCCGTATTTTTGTGGCTTGCTCAGATGGGGAGCGGTGCTTCTCGCTGCAGGGACTCATATCTGTGCTTATACAGGAGCCTCCGGCAGCAATTGCCTATTTGCATATGCGGATTACCCTACCTGCATATAGTGGTCCTTTAGTCAAAAGGAGGACGCTCCCATTAGGTCGCCAGTTACGGTGACTGACAGGCAATGGTCAAGCGTCAGGAAAAGAGGAAAAGGAAAATTGGGGAGCCGGGTAATTAAAGAAAGGTCTTTTCTCATGCTTCCCGATTCCTCCTCGTCAGAGGGGGGTGTGTTGTGCTGCGTGCTCTATAGTCTTTCCTTGGGGGCTTGGGAGGGGGTGTATGAAAGTAAACGACGGTCCCGGCATTTCCATTCGTCCCTTCGCTCCGAGCCAGAGAAAGGAGCGACGCGTACGCAGCGGCCCGTCCACATGGGGTGGCGGGGCGCCTGCGACAGAGGTGTGCATGTTGTAAGTTCTATGGTATGGCCTGCATGCACTTTGGCATAAAAAATACACCCAAGGCACTCACCGTAGTGGTGTGTGCTCCGGGCCTTCATATGGGATTTAATTAGGCCGATGGTGCGGTTATGCCATCGGAGGTTTCAGAATTAATTCCAGTCCCGAATTAATTTCCAGACAGTCAGACAGACGTGCACGGCGGTTACCGTCTGTCTGAATGAAAGACTTGACCTAAGGATTGATAGAGCTTCATGTGTAGGATCTGTACTTTGCCCTATGTGTCCCTGTGGTTCTCTTGTGCTCTGAGTATTGCACAAAGCCACCAGCAGGAGCGTACTGTAGACTGTGGGGGTTCATAAATTTTCTGTCTGGTGAAGAGACTAATCAGATATTTATTTCTGATTATCTGTATTGGTTTAGACGGGTACGTTTGGTCAACGTATTTGCTGTGGTCCTCTAATAGGAGAGGGCTAGGAATTCAGGAGCATAGCAGTTTGAGGAGTCCTCTAGATAGGCTAGAGGATCGACACGGGAGGGTCCATAGGATTCTATAGGAGGAATCCCGAGAGAGGTGAGACTCAACTTTTCACTAAAGTATGTCATAATGTATTCCTAAAAGTGATAGTTCAAGTTTGAATTACTGTACACTAAAGTGTATACTAATTCATTCATCAAAATTCTATTAAAATGTGTAATTAAAGAATGTGGAACAAAACGTTTTAAAAAAAGTGATTGTGTAACCCTACAGGATTGGTGTAGTTATATATGAAAATTTAGTAGAATTATAAGTTGAATTTACTCTGGAAACTAGTCTGGAAGCCGCAGTGACACTGCCGCACATCGGAAATTTTATATCGGGGCGGTCCAGAGGCCAGCTAATCTAGGCTAATCCTCCGAACATATATTATAATCCTAATTCTATATAGTATATACCCGTATTTCTAATAGAAATTATAGAATTTAGAGGATTTCAAGCCTTTCCTGGACAGTGGCTAGGGCAGTGGACCGTATGCAGGGGATACCCGAAACATAAATCCTATATCCTATCCTACATTAAATCTAGCATTAAATCCTATAATGGAACTTACCGTGAAATATCCGTGAAATCCACATAAATGCACTTATCTCAATTCCACTGATTTGAATTCTTAATATCGGTTATAATTACAATTGTATTTCATTTAATTCATGATTAAAAATTTAGGCTATATAGAGCCTAACGACGATTAGTCTCTAGATTGGTCTGACGATCCAAAACCTTCAACTCCAGCTTCACTAGGCGTGATCTTTAGTTAGTTTAGTTCTTTAGTTAATTCACATTTACCCATAAAACTAAACTATTAGACTAGTATTAGTAACTAACTAAATTATAAACTAAACGAATTATACGTGGTCTTTAGTTTAGTTCTAGGTTTAGTTAGTTTAGTTTGATGTGTTAAACTATAAAAGGTTTGATCACTCATTGTCTGCTAGCATTGTGTGAGTTAGTCTGAGTCTGAGTCAAGGAGCGCCCGTCGAAGGCATCTTCTCTGCATTGGCCCTTGGGGGCTCTGAGTCACTTTCGTCGATCTGAATAGCAGCACCGGGAGGACTTGGTGCTGCACGTGAAGATTGAAAGCCCTGGGGAGGGGGGTTGCAAACACTACTCAAATCCCAGGGTCACACTAGGTCAAAACTGTTTAGTTAGTTTAGTTAGTTAGTTAGTTCTCCATAGGGTTGTAAACTAAACTAACTAACTAACTAAAGATCACGCCTAGAACTTTAACTTAAAATTTTGAGGTCGATCGATGAAAATATTCAAAGTGACAAAGTTTACTGATGGTGAAATTACTACTCAATAAAACCAGTCAATAGATTGAAAACAGAGTTGTAGAGACTAGCTGACGTCTCAGCTAACAGGCACAGACACTTATACACGTACGACCCTGTAGGTCACATGCTGAATGCACTGAAGAGAGTCCACTTTCAAGAGACTATCAAGTCCAGATCAATCAATCGACCAACCACATGCACTGCATGCATACACGTGAACGAATGACCTCAACGCGCCAGAACGGAAGTCCAAGGACATAACAAATCTCAGTGCATTCACGCATTAATTGTCCTTCGCTATCTTTACAGAAGCATTCGTGGAGATAAATCAGCCGCATGAACCATTTAAATCAAGGACGTACTCGATCCACCTTCTATCATGCAAGTCATACGGAAAACACAATCCATCCAGTCCAAACGATCCATCGCTGCATGCTTGGTCATTGTTGTATCCTTGATAGATTGAAATAGAACAACCGCACTGACGTCCTCTCTCCACAATCCGTACCCACATCGCCCCCCGTCTGAGAGTCTTCTTCCTTCATCTGCCGAAGACTAGTCTGTCTTTTTTTTTTTTCTTTCCCTTGCAGGACTCAAAACGGAATCGGGATGTACAAGTGTCTGTCTGTCTGTCTGTCTGTCTGTCGACCTATCCATCAAAGAAAGGAACTAACAGCCTGAGACTTGCATGTCACAGAGGCCAGGGCGAAGAAGAATTGGAGGGGCGAACCTTTCCAAGTGGCACACAGGGAGAATAAAAGGTCTGTCACTATTTCGGACAGACTGAACCAAAGAGCACAGTCAGGCTATACAAAAAAAGAAACCACGAAGCCCCTCCCCACTCTTTCTACTGCGCAAAGAAGTCAGAAAACGATTCAGCAGCAGCAGCAACAACGAATTCCAAAAACACAGTCATGCACTTACATCAGCAGCAGCGATCACTCAAACAGGAACTTTCACCATCAGCAGCGGACCCATGCATTCACAAGCACAGACACGAGCTCAGGAACAGCAACGTTGAAGTAAGAAAGACAACGACAGGAAAGCAGATGCATCAGCAGCAGCATACATGAAACTACACCAACAGCAGCAGCAACATCACATACAGTCACCAAAGAAAACCACCTGTGGAAGGGAAAGTAGACCCACGAAGAAGAAAAAAGAACAAGACCGGCCAAAGCAGCACCCACGAACCGAACAAGGACAAGAGAGAGAGACCCCAGGCCTCAACCGTATTCTGGTGGCTCAAGTGGTCCCATACACATTATACAGATCTACTAAGGAAGGAAGAACGAACCATCAGATGGTTTTTCAAAAAGGAATTTGTCTGATTGCGTGCGATGCCAAACTACACTGACCCCTCAAGAAGAAAGAAAGATAGAGGAAAAGACAGAGAAAGAGGGCAAGTATACAGAGAGAGGAGTCAATGGTCGTCAAGGCAGCAGCATCGAAACACACAACACAGCACAACAATGTACGTGAACTTCTTTCTCTATTGATACATCTCATGCATGGATTCTTACAGGAAGAGTCGGTCCTTGTCTCCTTCTTCTGTGACTGAAGGATACACACGAACAGCCAGACCTCTTTTTTCATTGCCTTCCTACGTTTCCTTCACTTCTTCATGTTTCCCCTTTGGGCTACACATACATTCCCCGACCCCCCCCCAATCTCTACACATACCATCAGATGAGATGCTGGCTGGATGCGAACAGCAGCTCAGCAGAAAAGAGAAAGAGAAAGTGAAAGAGAGGACTTGCCTGCTGATGTACAGACACCCAAATATGCAGATCAGAAAGAAAAGATAAGGAAAGGAACACAGTCAGTCAGTTTCACAACGTCGAACGGGGCTCTTGTGCCAGACATGATGAGCACAGACAGCAACGAAATGTGCAGAATGCATGTGTGCAGGCCGAGAGACAGATAAACACAAGAGAGAGAGAGAGAGAGAGAGAGAGAGAGACCGCGGCTTCGCGGGCCATGTCGAGAAAGCAAAAAGGAAAAGGGAAGAAGCCAGAGGATAGAGTGACAAGACAGGAAAGGAACAATCAAATGCGGGCAGATGATGATACGCGTGCGAGCGTATGCTTGTCCATGGTAAGAGTTGGACACCGAGGAAGAAGGAAAGAGAGAAAATCCGTCATGCATAACCTCACGAGTTGGATCAAGGAAGCAGAAAGGAGCAAGGGGAGAAAGAGAGAAGGTTGACTTTATTCTCTTGAATCCTCAATGTGATCGACCGATCATCCCACCCTCCCCACCCACCCCCAAGGTAAGGTCTCTCTTCTCTTTCACCGCGGGGGAGAGGGAAGAGACAAACCCTACCAAACAAACGCTGCCTGCCGATGACATATAGTCACACCAAAAATCCACCAACAAACCGACCGTAGTTGATCAGTGCAGGCAGACTCATTCCTTCCTTCCTCCCTATTGTCACTCTCATGATCGATCGATCGATTGAGACAAACAAACCATTCGTGCATTCATCCCCTCCAGCGGCCTCTCTCGAGGACACGGAGAAGTCTCTGGTGGTGGAGGAACATCTGCTGGCGGCGACAGGGCATCTCCGGCTCGTCCCTGTACATCAGCGCATCGTGGGTAGAGCTCCGGTGCGTCGTGGCTGTGGAAGAGGAAAAAGAGGACGACGATGACGAGCTTGAGGAGGAGGCAAGGGACGAGTAGCTCATCGCTCGTGTTGACAAGACAGACAGAGCGTCGTGGTCGGAAAATGATCGCCTCTGCTGGTATGGAGGGGGAGGGGGAGAGTTCAGAAAATATCCCCCGGCGTTCACTGTAAGATACCCCCCCGAACCCCTTTGGCCACCCGCAATACCCCTTCGGGGCTGCGTGTGATTCTGGGAAGGGGAAAAACAGGGAGGCCTTCTGGATCTGTTGCTGTGAGTGGAGTAACGGCTCGTTGACGAACAGACAGAGCTGGGACAAGGAGGCAAAAGAAGGCCAGTACAGAGAAGGTTTGGATTCCTTCCGGGCCCCGCGAACTTCTTGGAGGACTTGAACTGCTGCTGGTGTTGTCTGAATCGGTTGGTCCTCTCCTCTCTGTCTTTCTCTGTAGCAAAACAGTAGTGGCAATGGGAACAAAGCCATCCCTTATCGCACCCCTTCTTGGTGTGGGCAAAGTAGCAGCGTTTGACAGGGCATCGCCTGCCCTCTTGGTGTCCCAGGGATCCGACGTTGTCCATAGACTGGAGAAATGAGCCTCCTGCTGAGGGTTCTGTCGGGCAACGAATGCCATCGAGACCAAGACGAACAGAGACAGGGACGGGAGGGAGGGAACGGGACCTTTGAAGGACCCTCCGTTTTGTGTCACATTGAGAGAGGTCTTGAACATGGAGAAACGTGTTAAGACACATCAGCTTGTGACCTTGAGGAACCTCCAGGTGTTTTTGTAACTGGGGTGGCGAAGAGGAATGCGACGCCATTCTCTGCAAATCAATTGGGACTGAAAACTGATAGAGGCGAAACGACACAGATCTGTTGAAGGGCAAACCGGTAATACTGTGACGCAATAGCTAAACAGCTTTGTCGAAACTTGTCCCTTTTAAACTGCGAAACAGACACTCAAGACCGACAAACAAACAAACTGTTGAAAACATCTGGGCTTTTTTCCAACTCAGTCTGCGATCGGACGGTAATTCGCAGTGGCACTTTGCTTCGGGGTGTCCTTTTTTTCCTTTGCGCGCAGAGCGCTGCAGCCAACTGCGTGGCGAGCGCGTCGCTCTCCGCGAAGTCCGCCGCGAAGTACGCCGCGGGCGGACCCGGGCCAGCGCGCGGGCCGCGCTGCCGGGATATTATGCGGCACGAAGCCTGCGGCGAAGGCCGGGGCCCGTGCGCTCCGCGGCGGCACTCTGCGCCGGGCATGCAGTCTCTTCAGCTTTCTGCATGTCTCTAAGACAGTGGTGTGGGCGTCTCTCAAGTTTGAGTCTCAACGTCTCTGACTGCTTCATAGTGCTTCTCTCCAAGCTTGCACGCACATACTTGCATTCTGTAAAGCGACCTCCAGCAATTTGAACCTGGAAGAAAAGGTGCTGCATTTCGTTCCAATGAGGAGTCTTCTCTTCTCGGGGGATTCGTTGATGAGATCCTCCCCGAAGATGAAGGTGGTGGGACTGTGCATGCTTGTCTGCTGTCTCGTCTTCTCTCCCGCCAGCAGCTTTCGTTTGCCCGCCCCTGTTCAACGACGTTCAGCATCTCTGCTTTTAACGAGAGTTTCAAGACGTCCGTCTGCAGAGAGAGGGCTGTCGGTGGTGCTCGCTTCTGAGACGGGGGAGGGAGAGGCGGACGTCAGCGTGAAGGATCTCTTCCAAGAGGTCGATGAAGATGATTTTGACGGAGAGGTACTTGACTCTGATGACACGGTTTTCGTCATGTTCTCAGCTGCCTGGTGCGGACCTTGTCGGATATTGGGGGGGTACATCAATCAGGTGGTCGCGTCAGACGAATTCGAGGGCAAATTCAAACTGCGGAAAGTGTCCATTGACGACAACCCCAACCTCGCGGTTGACTATGATGTGCGGAACATTCCCACCTGCCTGATTTTTCGAGGGGGGGAAGTAGTTGCGTCCACTGTAGGGGGCATGAGTAAGGGTGACCTTAAAGAGTTCCTGCGGAAAGGCCTTGGAAGCTGATGAAGCGCTTTTGCGAGCATTCATGGATGAGGCACTGAGTGACTGAGTGGGTGCGTTACGTTGAGTAGCTTCAAATCATTCTATGCGTCTTGTGCATCGTACATTCACGACCAGAAGGAGACGCCACTACCCCCCCTTCAAGGTTTTGTGTGGGAGTGGCTTTGGCTTTGCTGGATCGAAATTGACACCAACGCCAAAGGTGCGCAAATTCGTGTTAGACATTTTGCAAACGCAGTTCTTGACTCTTGTGCATATGTTTTCAATATACATTGTGTGTACTTGACCGAGAAATCTCCATGCCACTTGCTGTCTTCTGAAATCATTCCAGGACTCTTCTTCAGAGAAACGCAAACAGACTTAAACACAGAGCCCAAAATCATGAGACAGGTGATCAG
>JAHBMJ010004866.1:7500-37500 GCA_018398765.1 Chromera velia | reverse complement strand
AGAAATATGTTAGAAATATTATAGAAATTTTATAGAAATACTATAGAAATATTATAGAAATCCGATCTAGCTAAGAAATCTGGACCGCGTTTCTAACTTTTTAAGAAATCAAATATAATTTCTAGTAGAAAGAGCTAGCGCTCTAGACATGATCGACATGAAGATCTATTTCTTACGCGAAACCTCTGGCAGTTGCCCAGAGTAGTCTTTGTCTGCTTTTGTGTCTTACATTGATCACGAATGCATGAACGTCAATTTGAATTGCCTCAAACATGCTTTTGCATGCATGCATTTTATTTCTGCACGTTTGCAAATATTCGCGCGCGCATTGCGCCGTTCTGCACGTTTACAAATATTCGCGCGCGCATTGCACCGTTCTGATTCACGCACCCCCCGAGCAGGTGAGCAAGTGAATCTTTTGATAGATCACAGGCTTGATCAATACTGCATGAATCGAGCGAAACTGCGAGTTGTTTCATTTGTAGATTGATTCCGTGAACCAGATGGGTTTGCACAGACAATTTGCCGGCTGTGCACATCTTGTGATCCACTGCATACGCACCCCCCACTTCTGGATCTGCTGAAGGACGTAATCGAGCATGTGCTGTGTCCGTGTCCAAAATCCCTGATCTGACCTAATCATGTAGTGCCCCGTTGTCGACAAAGATCGAAATGATCGGATCTCTCCCCCACAACTTTTGAATGAATCGTGCATACCTTGGGATGCGTTTGATCAGACGACAGACGGCAATCAACTCACCAATTGATGACGAGCTGTGCTTGCTTTTATCCTTGGATAGGTCCCACAAGATGACATTCTTGGGCCCATCTCGTTCTAGATCCCACGACTCATCATTGAGCATCATCATGTCCCCCTGCCTGCCTTCGTACTTTGGGCGGTTCCATATGGCATCGGAACAGCCGGCGAGATGGAGTTCTCTTCCCTTCAAACTATGAAGGACAAGGGGCTCTCTGTGGGTTTTCAACCCGTGTATGGCTGTCTTGACTGCTGAGAGATGGCGGGCGGTGGGTTTGGTGGTTGCTTTGCTGAGGAGGGAAAACCAGAGTGCTCTCCTCCAGTTGAGATGAACAGCCCACCCCAACACACCATTTGCTTCCTGATAGACCCCCTGTAGGGACATGTCCACATCTTGCTCCTCGGCTGGAGCGACGTCTTTTTCGGACAGGGATTTCTTCAGTTTCCCCGGAATTGCATCGACGTCAATGCCTTTAAGGTAACTCTCAGACGTGAGTTCGAAGGTGTGTATATCGGGATGGTACATGTTCATCCCAATGTAGTTTGCCTTGGACCCCACATTCACTTTTATTCGGGAACCGATCTTGAATTTCTCCCCTAACACATCGAACGCCTCCTCCGTTCTCTCCCCTGCCCCGAAAATGTCGTCCACATGCGTGGCTTGCACGTCCTGTGCGGGTTCGTCTTCCACCTCCCTTCTGACTGCGATTGACTGCTCAATAGGAACAAACCCCAGCTCCTCCTGCCCTCTCCTCAATTCCTTCCCCCACAGTGCGGGTGCTGCAGGGGTACCGTAGAGGGCATTGCTGAGTTCGTAGATCTGACCTGGGACCACTCTCTCTGCCTCTTTCCTTATCTTTCCCCACTCGGCATCGCAGTACTCAGTGAGAAAGGAAGGCTTCTGTGCAGGCATGGTGGGAATACTCTTCGGAATGCGCACCCCCACGCGCTTTACATGGTCGTCGGGGGACTGGAGGAATGCATTCTTGATATCTACCAACTCCACCTCAAACCCCCAAGTGGCAACATACAGGAGGGTGAGAAGAAAGCAGTCGCGGTTGGGAGTGCCACTGAATGTGTCTACCTTCCTCAGGTCATCGTACCCTGCGACATAAATGCGTGTCTTCTTCTTTCTACCCCCGGGTCCCTTGCTTAAATCTTCTTTGTAGTTTCTGGCAAAACCCATGTTGAGCACAGCAGCGAGCTCAAGGTGTGAGCGGCGCTTTCCGATCGTCTTTGTGTGAAGGATGGCTGCCCACTCTTTGATGTCAGCCTCCCAAAATTCCCCTCTCGCGATCTCCTCTCTGCTGGCAGGAAGTATGGTTGCTCCCTTTCGAAAGCTAGCCAGAGCGAGAAACGGAGCGTCTCCCCCAAATTCCTCTGAGTATCTACGGATGTCAGAGTCCCACTGTAGCATGCGGCGGCTGTATGGGATCTTTGTGGGAGGAGACGGACGATTAGATTGCGTTTGAGGCAAGGTAGGCTGCCCCTACTTTGCGATCAGCATGGCACCACCTTCTTCTTGAACCTGCCCTTCCTCTGCTTTCATCTCCAAAGCTCTGTCTCCGAACAGTTCCTCCTTCACTCTCCCCCACTCCTCTTCTTCTTGATTCACCCCCGACGGCTGAGCAGCCGCATCTGCAGAGGCGGATGGAGGGACGACCGCAGGCACAGCCTCGGGAGAGACAACGGGAGACACGGCTGCGTTGGCCGTCTCCGGAGCAGACGGAAAGGGCTGTCCCTCGGACCACTGAAAGCGGGAGACAACGAGTCGGTGGTTGATGTTGTTGTGACGCATACCCCCGACTCTAGTTTCTCCAGCTGGCGTTTGGTCGAATTCATTGACCTGCACGCTTTTTCTTGTTGGATAATGAAAGGCTGCAATGCCCCCCCTCTGCTTGTTTGAGCCCAGATACCGCTGTACTTTCGCGCCTCCACCCCTTCTCCATTGCCGTCTCCCTCAACCCTTCCTCGGACTTCCAACCCCACAACACCCAGGCCATGCACGGCGGCACCCCCGACCTCTTGCGGTCTGGACTGAGAAGGAATCGGAAACATGGACACAGGGTATAGGGACGGACCGTGGGGCACGGGTGGTGTCTGCTGCTGCTTCTGTGCTTGTATGTCTGACCAGTGACGAGCCTCTAGAACCTCCCACTTTTGTCGGCGCCCCAGCTATGACTTATTCAGGCCTCGCCTGACCAGCTTCAGCCATGCTGGGTGGACTTCGAGCACAGTGTGGGTCTCTGTGCCCTTACCCAAGACGGGTGCTCTGCGGAGAACAGTGGCAAGATGAGAATTTTCTTTGTGGAGATACGTAACCTCCACCCCTGCCAGCTCCACGCTCTTCTCATTCGTTTTTACCACAACCTGATCTCTAAACATGAACGTCCGCACGGGTGGGAAGCCCAAATGTTTCTCTGCAGGAGTCATGCCAATCTGTTTGTTGTAGGTCTTGTTCCAGGTCTCACAAATGCCGTCGAGCACGTGCTTGTACAAGACCTTCGGCAGGTTCAGCTCTTCCAGTGCAGTCTGCACTAGAACTCGAGCTGTGCGGGTAGCGGTGTCAATCGTCCCGTGTGGACCATAACAGTACGATGGCGCTGGCACCATGGCGATATGCCATTTCCTCCCCGCTGCCCACAACTCCTGCGCCTTGTCTGCCTCAATGGACTTGGGAAAGCTGCCGTAGCGTGCCTTCCATCTGAGTAGGTGTACGCCCAGGTCGCCTTCCACCTTGCGGTTGGCGCCTGCCATCATGTCCCATTTGCCGGTGTAGTAGTCGAGCATGAAGAAGACTGCGTACTCTTAATATTTCTAAAGATCTTAAGAAATCTTAAGAAATGTGTTAGAAATATGTAAGAAATATTATAGAAATTTTATAGAAATTTATAGAAATATGCAATTTTATAGAAATGTTAAGAAATCAGAGTTGATTTCTTTAAAAAGTTAGAAATGTAGTCCAGATTTTTATAGATTTTTTAGATGAGATTTCTATAATATTTCTATAAAATTTCTAACATATTTTTAACATATTTATTATATATTTCTAACATATTTCTTAACTTTTTTGTAGGGGGAAGCCCAATCGACCCTGCGGCTATCTCACAAGGTACTTGCAGATCTTTTGATGTGCTCGGAACACCTAGATATACACTTAGTACACTATTTAATTTAATGATCATTAATTAATCATTATCTTATGTATTTGAAACAAATTTCAAACAATTTTATGCTTAATTGTTAAAATTGAGAACAACCAATTAATATGCAGTCTAAGATGCAGAACTAGGTGCAGAACAAAATCTCATGATGCGTTGACTCTCTTTAAGGGGGGGGTTAGAGGGGCGAAACCCTCCTTATAGTTTGGCCTTCTGAACGTTTTGGAGCCCATTTTCTAAGTAAAGTTGACTCTTTAAAAACATAAGAGTTTTACAAAAAGTTTATAGTTTTACGAATGATACCGTTTGCACTAGGTTTTAGCCTTGTACGCTAAAAATGTTATGTCAGTATCGAAATTATCGACGATACCCTAGACGATACCCCCTTTTCTTAGAACCTTAAATTCCAATACGATACTGATACGATACCGATTCGATACTGATACGATACGATAGCTATCCCTAGAATAAATCTGCAGAACGTATTTCCTTAGGTATTTCCTAGAAAATGTATGAGATCGATCATCGATCGGCCCGCGGGATCGACTTATACAAATTAAGTCATGACTGAATATTATATTTGTATATGAATCAATATAATAATATGATATTGATTGATTGATTGATTGATTGATTGATGCCAAACCCTAGGTGGAGCTAGAGGTGGAGTTAGAACTCCCGGGCAGCGCATACATGTCCTCAAACCTTGTTAGTAGCTTGGGATCTGGCGTCGCTAGATCTAGGATTTAACCCTCAATCATCATTATCATCATACATGCATGGGTCTGTTCAATTGTGCCAGTTGCAAGCTAAGTGGACGACAGTTATTTGAACTTAATCTAATCAATCATTTACTACAATATGACGAGAAATCATAAAGAGGAAAGAGGGTTGAGAGCGCAAGAGCGATGTGATGAGCTTGCGAACCCCCAGATCAGAAAAGGAGGCGGATGCAAAGGGTGAGTCACAACGAGTGAAGCGGTCTGATTGAATTAATGCCAACCACTGCAAAAAGCCTTGTTCAGCAGTCCATCGGGGGCAGACAGAGAGCCGATGAATAAAATCATCTACACACCGGTAGCAGGCTTCATAGGTGCACAGCTTTCTATCAGAGCAACCAACAGGCAGCCCACCTTGCCCGCCCATCGGGTTGTATGTCAGCATGCGCAAAAAAAAAAAGATCGAGCCATATGATATGTCTAGTTTATATACATAAGCCGCTTCCCCCACCATGAACATTTCTCTGGATCCGCCATGGCCATTAACGTTACCATGCATTGAACAACACGATGCAAAATCTGGTGCAAAATCCACAGCAACATCTGGAAGATGCAAGTTTTCCGACAAACATGAATCAGTTTCAAGTTTCAAAAACGAAAGAATTCTGCTTGTGTACCATGTAAATTGAATAACAGCTTCAGTTGTTTCAACGACTAAATCCACTGATCTTCGCCTTCATCAGCAAACCCTCCACGACCATACCCTCCATGTTGTCCCCCCCCTCGCTGCAGCCCGAAGGGATCCTCCCGACCCCCCCAACCGCCATCCCCCGACCCAAGAGAATTTCCCCCCATCTTTCCCCCGCTCCCAGAGCTTCTCTCACCAATACCGCCATGAGCATCAGCACTTCGCTGACGTCGATAGTCTTGCCTCGAATCCATTCCACTTCCAAAATCGTCTCCCATCGACTTCCGAGAAGTCCTTTGACCAGACTCCTCAACACCTCTCTGTGAGGCTCGGCCAAGGTCACGGTGATCGCTAACCCCGACCTGAGAATCTCCCCCCCCAAAACCCAACGGACCTCGACCTCCGTTCTTGCCACCGAACATGTCCTCCCCACCAAATCCTCCCCTTCCTCCCAACCCCCCTGCAGAACCCCCTCCGCCAAAGAGCTGCTTCAACATATCCTCGGGGTTACTTCCACCCCTGGCTGCACCTCCCTCAGACATGCCGTGGCCACCCTTCTCAAGGCGGGGGACTCCTAAAGGACTCCCCCCCCCACCCCCGCCTGCACCTCCCATCAATTGCTTGAGGAAGTCTGCAGGGTCATGCTCACCTCCTCCCTTCTCTTCTTGTGATCTTCCTCTTTGACTTCCCCCTCTGCCCATCTCCCCCCCTCCCCCCATCAATTGATGGAGGAAGTCTGCAGGGTTACCTCCCTTCCCTCCTCCCTTCCCCCCTCCCATGAGCTGTTGGAGAAGCTCAGCCGGATCTCTCTTCCCATTCTTCGAACCAGACTCATCCTTCAAATTCACCCCTTCTTCTTCCACCGGCTTCTCACTTCGCACCTCTCCAGTGCGGCCCTCGGAGCGGACGCGTCCAGCGTCCCCTCCTGCCCCTCCCATCATTTGTTTGAAAAACTCCTCAGGGCCGCCCCCTTTCATCTGCTCTCCACCTGCACCCCCCATCAAATGCTTCAAAAAATCGGCAGGATTGTTCTGTTGTTCTTCCTTTCCACTCCCCCCACTTCCCCCCCTGCGACCCGCCGCTTTCCCAAGAATCTGATTCAGAAGTTCCTGAGGGTCCGTCCCTCCGTCTCCTCCCTTCGAGGGACCTGAACCTCTTCCACCTCCCCCCATTGCCTTTCGCATATACTCCATAGGATCTTCCCTTCCCTCCTCGGCAGAGTCTCCTACTCCTCTCCCCCCCTTTCTGGGATGGAATCCTCCCGCCAGACTACTCAATAAATCATCGTCTACTTCCCGACTGGTCTTTTTCTGCCCTCCTCTGCTGTCTTCACCCTTCTCTTTCACCACCCTCCCAGTCCTGTCATCCTCTTCCATGTACTTCTTTCCTCCCCCCCTTCCTTGTGCTTGTTCAGGTTCTGTGACCCTCTTCTGCATGACAGGGGGGGTCTCTGCCAGGTCCTTCATGTCGGTCTTCAGGTGGAAATTGTTGTGGTCCTGTACCTCGTCATCCTCCCCGAAGGGGTTGTAGCGGTGACGTTTGCGGTCGGACAGGGACCCCTGACGGTCAATTGAGGGGTCAGCCATCTCTTGTGAGGTTGGCTTCCCTCTTTCTGCAGACGGCTGTTCAGGTTCCTCCCTGTCATCCCTTCCGAAAAGAGACGCGAGATCCTTGTCGGCAGACAGATTGGAATCTTCCTGGAGACGGGCTGAGGAAGAAGAGGAAGGGGTGCGACGGGGGGAGGATCGGTCAGATGCTGTCTTTACTTCTTCTCCAGGGCTCTGGATGTCTTTCTCCTCTTTCATGAGGGCCCTCTCACGCTGCACTGCCTCTGCAAGGGAGGACATGCGGGTCACGGGGTTCTCCTCCTCCTCCTTCTTTGCGGCATCTGATGCGGCCGTCTCCCGAGACTGCTGCAGCCTTTCCGCTCCCCATGGGGACTCTCTCACCCTCTCTGCCTCTGCACGTCTGGCAGCAAACTCTTCTGAAGGATCAGAATGACGAGACAACTTGGGAGAGACAGAAACACCGGAACCTGACTCTGCAGTCAGACTCTCACTGCCGGGACGGTTGGGGGGGTTCATTCGTGACTTATCCTCTCTTCCCGGTCTTCCCACAACCACATTTTCCCGCTGACTCGCCTTCCGAATCTGCTCTGCTCTCACAAGGCCTTCCTCCTCTTCGTCCACCACACTCACACGAGACGGGGGGGGGACTGGAGGTTGGGATGCCGGTGGCTCCTCTTGAACAGGCTCCCCGATGGGAGGGAGCATGTCCCATGCGTTGGAGTTCTTCTCTGCTTGGTGAGGCAAGGGGAGACCCCCCTCTGCAGGAGTGTCATTCGAGTCTTGCTGCTGCTTTTGAGGAGTGGACACAAAGTCCTCCTCTGCAGTTGTAGACGGAGAACGAGGATGGAAACCCGCCCTGTCGGCTGTCACTGCAGCGACAGGTTTAGAAGCACCGGAGTCGATAACAACCACATCTTCGCTGTCTGAAGCTGCAGAGAAGACATCACAGGAGACGGGGACGTGAGAACCTGTGAACCACAGCGCTCAACTTCACGCCGTCTCCTGTCTGCGAAACAGCTTACCTGGCTCCTCAGCAGGCATCCAGGGCTTCTTTACTGCCCCCATGGCAACAGGTGCAAACCTGTCACGGGGGAAGGCGTCTCTGAGTGCCTCGTTGGGGCTCAGTGAAGAGGCAGCAGGGCTGTCCAGGGCCAAGTGGAAGAAGATAAACTGCAAGCAAGAAAGTCAGAGAGACGAAGTGGAGACACCTACGTGAACAGCCCTAGAGTGCGAAGTCACATACAGTCCGAATGTCCAGACTTACCATTGCACAGAATAGGAGCAGTACCCATGTGATCTGGTCGCTGAAGACTCCACTGGCACCACGCCGGGAACCGCTAAACTTCTCTTTCCCTTCATACTCAAGCCCTCCAGGAGCGTATCCCCCCTTGGACTTCGAAAGACCACGATACATGACCAACACCAGCAGATCAACTTGTCACGAACTCAACCACGAAGCATTTCAAGAGCACCGAAATGAGAATAAACTGATCACTACACACAACTCGAAAGCTTTCTCAGTTTCACACTGAGCATCATGCAGGTGTCTCTGACAGAGGATCAGGCCGTTTCTACCCTATTAAACTCCGAGTCGTCAGCTTTCTGGCCCCGCACAGCACGCAGGTACGGCGGCCTTCTCATGGTCCCGGAAAGACAAAAGCTAGCTGTGAACGATTCTACCCAAAAAATCTACCGTCTAAGCTAGTGACGGTGTCCATCATTTTCGGCGCGTGTGACTGTCACTGCCCGTTTCAATCGTCATGTACAGCTGGGATCTCTAACAACGATCCACGCTTGAATCGCGGCTTGATATGGCTTGATCTCACAAAAAAAAGCATCAATGCAGAGATCCCGTTGCTTCAACGTCAAGCATGCTCGACTTACGAACTGCAACGGTGAGTTGAGCAGTGAGAGACGGGAAATGGGAGACGGCAAGTCTCGGAAATAAAACTGTGCACGAGTGGTGTTCGTTCACCCGATTTCAGCACAGATTGCGGTTGGGTTGATGTCACCTCTTCTAATTTTCTCAATTCTGTTTTGCTTTTTCTAGGAGTGGGCCTGTGACAGCTGAGGAATGAACGGGGTCCAGTTTGAGGGAGACGGCGATGAAGTTGAAAGCGTCAAAGTTCGGCGGGAAGGTCCTGAAAAGAAGAAGAGAGCAGAATGTGCACCTCGAACTGTCAAGGCACTCCGGTCCCTTGGAGGTCTTTTATGTGCCTCATTGGGCGCTGTTACTTTTGCCCTGATGTCTTTGGCAGGCGAGCTAGCTGCCAGACATATTCGGAACCCGTTTGTGATCGTGACAGTGAGAGGCGCAGTTCAAGCTGTCCTCGGAGTGGCAGTTTTTGTGGTGCAAAAGGCTTGGGAAGTCTACAGAAAGAGGCGGCGGCAAAAATGGGGTGGGAGGGAAGAAGTGGTCGGAGTTGGGTCTCTGCTGGGCCCCCCGAACCGGCGGGAGCTGATCTATCTGTGGGGGGGGAGGGCGTTGCTTGGCGGGATGTCTGCCAATGTTTACATCTTCCTTCTCACACAGCTGCCACTCGCAGATGTGAGTTCCTTGAACAGCTTGATCCCCATTCTTGCAGCGCTGCTTGGAAGGCTCTGGCTCCGGGAGCGATTGCATTGGCTCACATGGTTGGCGGGGGTGCTTACCGTAGTCGGGGCTTTGATCATTGCTTCCCCTCCTTTTTTGGCACCAGTTTTGTCGCCCCTTGGCCTCGAGCCATCAGGCCTAGACGCAATGGACCGGCCTGTCCTGTCGAGGCCTGCGGCGGTTGCCTTGGCCGTCCTCCGGTCTCTAGCTGGGGCAACTGACCTTGTGTGCGTTCGGAAAATTCGACATGTTCCCATGTGCGTGCTAGTATTTGCCCATGGCGCATCTGCCTGTCTGATTGCTGTCATTGTAATGCTGTCGTGGAGCGTGATGAGACCGTCTATTTCCGAACTTTCGGGGGTACCTTTGTGGGAGGGGTGGGGTATGTCGGTCCTCATGGGTGGATGTGCGTTCGGAGCGCAGGCGTTCTTCACCGTGAGCCTGATGCTGGAGAAGGCGGGTCCAGCTGCCTTCGCGATGGTGCTCGACGTGCCCATTTCTTTTGTCCTCCAGGTGTGTGTGTGTGTGTGTGTGTGTGTGTGTGTGTGTGTAGGTGTGTGTGTGTGTGTGTGTGTGTGTGTGTGTGTGAAACTGTGAGCTTAAAGGTATTTTTGAGGGAAACAGTGCGCGTGTGTGTCTCTGTTTGTGTAGGTGTAGATGTTTGGGTACATGCGTGCGTGCGTAGGTAGGTAGGTAGGCAGGTCGGTATGAAGGTGTGTGTGTGCGTGTAGGTGTGTGTGTGTGCTGTGTGCTGTGTGTAATTGTGTGTGTGTGCGCGCGTGAGTACGTGCGTGTGTGAAACTGTGAGCTTAAAGGTATTTTTGAGGGAAACAGTGCGCGTGTGTGTCTCTGTTTGTGTAGGTGTAGATGTTTGGGTACATGCGTGCGTGCGTAGGTAGGTAGGTAGGCAGGTCGGTATGAAGGTGTGTGTGTGTGTGTGTGAAAAAGAGAGAGAAAAAGAGAGAGAGAGAGAGAGAGAGAGAGAATGTGTTCCATAAAGCGCATCCGTGTGTAAAGGGTGCGTATGGGGGGCGAAGGTTGGGCGGGGTACGTGTATTTTTACGCGTCCGGTCTTAATATCTTTTTGTGCCTCCTTCCGTGTTTTTCTTTCCTCCTTTCTCTTTCTGCTTTCCCCCCTGCCCCCTCTCTCTCTCCCTCTCTCTCTCTCTGGCTTCTGGTTTGTGGTAAGGTTTGTGTGCGGTGGTCTGAGGTCATCGCTGTCTGTTGAACATTTGCACGGTGTGTAGCTGGGCTGTCGGGTGGCACAACTTTGCATTTCCTCACACTTGCCTGTCTGTTTGTGCTCAAGATAGCTTGTTATTCACCTTTGTGGAATCTGAACATGTCAAAACTTTTCTTCCTGGCGTCTTGTTTCTGAACGTATGCAGAAGGAAATCATGGCGACCGGTTTGGGAGCTGGTAGTCTGGTGGGGGGCAGCTTGATTGTTGTGTCGGTGCTTCTGCTCTTTGCGGTCAAACTCTACTGCTCCCCCCCCTCTCCCCCTGGCTCTGCTTCTGAGGCTCCGGGTTCGTCTACTCTGGACGAGGAGAGCAGAGGGGGGGAGGCAGAAAGAGAAGGAGAAAGGCGGGATGGCACGAAGCTGAGCGGAAGAGAAGTACTCGTGTCGTCAAGGCATGAAGGGAGAGATCCGACCGCAGCGCCACCCCTGCGTGAAGACGACAGCAATAGTTTGGAATGAGTCTGGAGTCACTGTTGATTCCTTTTCTCTCTCTCTCTCTGTGTGTGTGTGTGTGTGTGTGTGTGTGGGCGTTCGTGGGCGTGGGTACGTGTGCGAAGTGCGGTGGAACACAATGTAAGAGCCTCGCTGGCAAAGCAAAAATTCGATGTGCTGGAAGAACGACACGAAAGAAGCCTCATGCAGGTCATGCTGACCTGTTCTTTTGGTGCTGGGAAAACATTCCCACGTTGAGCTAGTCTTTTGGTTGTGTCTTCTCCATCTTTTTCCATCCCGTTCTGTTCTTGGAATACCGAACGTAGTCCCACGCGGTCCAATTTAATCATAGTCGACTACTTTGTGCATTGTGTTTGCATCTAGCTAGGTTTGTGTGTATTCCCATATACATGCCTGTACATCGCTACCTGATCGAAAGCTGATTGCATACATGACACACACATGAGACCTCTTTTTGTTCTTGATAGTTCTTAAAGGGAACAGTGCAGATAACACAGCTAAGAACCTAGCTAGCATACTCGTTTTTTGCTTTATAATGTTAATTTTTTTTGTAGATTCAACTTATATTTCCATGTTTAGTCTCATATACATAGATTTATACAAATGCACTCGTATGGTTTCAAGTATGATATGTTATGATGGGATTAGATGGGATTGATATTAAAATATTTTTAGAGACTATTTTTTCGAGTTAATGAAGCAGTATACTTAGTTACTTAAATGAGATTTAGCCTATAGAGTTTCCGAAACCGGAAACAAATGACGACCCGTGCATGCAAGAGCTAACAAAAAGCTGGCCGCAAGAGTATGCAGCTCTACATGAACATGAACACCATGCCCTCTACAGTAAATAGTCCTTGATCTTCCATATAGTTGTCGATCTTCCGCCACCAGCTCGAGTAGCCTGGAATCGCCGGCCTCGAATCCAGGCCCGTGCACCCGCGGGCCCCATCCTTCGCCCCGCCTCGAGATCGCGGCTCCTTTAATTAATTCCGCGCCGGGCCACCATCATCGCTGCATGCATCATTCCGTCTCCTCCGAGACTCCTCGAATCTTACAGTAGACTAGCTCATGCACAGGACTGCGCTTTCGCACTTCCACTTTCTTTGGAATGAGATGATGGTTTATGCGCGTGGAATTTTCCCAGACAGCGCATCGTGTTTGTCGGCATTGACGTGAGGAGTGAAAGAGCGTACCAGCGTGTCAAACGCGAGAAGAAGGAATGTCATGCGTGGTTGGATCCGTCTCCGCTCCTGTTGGCAAGTTTTCACAGTCCTTGGCGCTGCAAACGCCTTTCTAAGTACTTGCCTGCGGGGACCTTTGCATACACAAAGTGTTACAGCTTCACCCCGTCTATCCTGTCTCACTATGGCGAAGGAACCCGCTCTGGCGAGAGGTCGGTTGGAGTCTGTCCCGTCTCCTTTTTAGAAGCAAGTGTTTGTCTGAGAAGAATTCAGATATCTGTCTTTCCTGTCTCCCTTCCCCCACCCGTACATTTCTTGCAGCTGTCCGGCAGTTGGTCCCAGGTTTCCGCCCCGACGCGTACAAGGGACAGGCAGGTTGGCCCTCCTCTCTTCTCCACGTATACTGTACTTGTTTCTATGTTCGCTGCTCCCCATACGAACACATGGAATGAGTCAGAGGCAGAAAACAGCATGTTGAAGGAAGCTGGGCAGCGATAATCAGAAATGCAATCAGGAGACAAGCGGATTATGAGCCGAACAAAGACAGCAGGAAAGAAGAGCGGTGCTGAGGGCGCAAACCAACGGAAAGGCAGGCATTCGTGTAAGGGAGTCAGAGAGCGGGAGAGGGGAACTGGCGAAAGAGAATTTATGACGGGCAGGCGGACAGGCCGATGAATGAGTAGTTTGGAAGCTTTCAAGATGGATGAAGAACTGACAAAGAGACGGGAACAAGGCAACAGAAGACAGAGAAAAACCCTGGAACCTGATCATTGACGCCCGATCGCCCCGAAGAAATGTGTCCTGACGACTTGTTTGATGCAGGGAAGGTGGTCACTGTAGGCGGTTCCCTAGAGTACACAGGAGCTCCCTACTATGCTGCTGAGAGCGCCATACGCATGGTCCGTCCATATGCTTACGGAGCCAACAACCCACTTTACCGCCTGACCCGCGTTAACCTCTGTACCTTTTTATCTCCCGCGATTTCTCCATGGTCCTCTTTTGGTCTCCATCTTTCGCTTTGGGTGCATGTGGGTGTGCGCAGAAATGTATTCATCTGTGGACATGCGTCTTAATCTGGTCTTCCCGCAAAGAAGAAAGAGTATAAGAAGCATAAACTGTGGCACCGATAAGAGTCGTCCACCTTCCTGCTGCGCTGAATCGAATGAATGACACTCAGCGCGTCTTTGAGCCCCCCGCCATCGTTTGTTTATGCACATTTTCTCTCAGGGTGTTGACCTCTCGCACGTGTTCTGCACGAAGAACGCGGCAATGGCCATCAAGGGCTACAGTCCCGAGCTCATCGTGCACCCAGTCAGTCGGAACATCCGTCTATCTATCTGCTGTCTGTTGCTCATGCTGCCACTTTGCGGGTAAATCAAGCAGACAGTCAGGCAGTAGAAGCACCTATCAGTCAACACATATCCTATGAATTTTGTCAGACAGTGTCTTGTCTTGGTTGATTAGTGAGGCAGTACAGTCCATCTGCGAGTCGTCAACAGGTTATCCAACCAGGAATGAATGCATGATGGAGGCTTCTCAGGGGGGAGGGCGAGCGGGGGGAAAGAGGCAGGGGAGATAGAGAGAAAGACGAAAAGCCAAGCTTGCTTTCCTCGCGTCTGAATTCGTCGTCCTTCCTCATCCCTTCTGCTCGTATTCGTTTCCTTTGCTCATCCACGTTTCCTCCTCCCAATTTGCCCCACCACCCTCTATCCATCCAGCTACTGCCATGTGCCGCCGAGGGAGACGATCAAGGCGCAGAGCCGATGCTGGCATGGCTCTCTCGGTTTGATGCGATCTGCGTGGGTCCAGGCTTGGGCCGGGACCCCGCGACTCAATCTGCAGTCGGGACGCTTCTCGAAAGGGCCAGAAGCCTCGGTGTGCCAACTGTGAGTGAGCTTTCTCTCTTTCTCTGATGTATGGTGACGACATTTGCAAAGGAGAAAGAGAGCGATCCTTCGAAATGAAGGGATGCAGACAGAAAAAATAACTTGCCACACGCACACGATTCATGTTCTTACCAAAGGTTGTCGATTCGAGCGAGAAAGTTGGAAGGAACGCGCAGTTATGAATAGAGATTTGTTTTGCTCTCCTTTCTGTGCTCAAAGCATCTTGCTGACAAGAGTCCACCCTTCGTCCGTACCCTCTTCGTCTGTCTATATGTCTGTCTTTTCGTCTGTCGCTGGAAGTTTGTGTTCTTTTTGTTGATTGTCTGTTGAGAAAAAAAGACGTCATAGAGTTTGTCTGTCTGTTTGTCTGTCTGTTGTGTTCATGAAGAAAAGGAGGGAAAGAAACCATATGGTATGTCTCTCTGTCGGAAGAAAAGAAGGGAGAAGAAGAAACATATCTGTCGGTCTATCTGTCTAATTAGAGTTGCGGTGTTATGCTCGCAGAACCAGCCCGGCAGGCAGACAGAGATACAGACATGAGCCCTTGCAAGAGAATCGAAGAAGCAAAATCGCCAGACGGAAAAGCACAAGCATGTGACGCGATGGATGAGCTTATGTACGGTGAGTGCGTCCACGGTCCTTCCCTCTCGTCGATGCAGATCATCGATGCAGACGGGCTTCAGCTGGTGAACTCCAATCCTAAGATCGTAGCAGGATGGAGCAATTGTGTGTTGACTCCCAATGTCGTGGAACTGAAGAGGCTCCAGGCTTCTTTGGCCAACCTGGGAATGTTGAAGGGAAATGAAGAAGAGATGGACGACACGAGTGGTCCTTTGTACTTGGAAAATGAAACTCTAACCGAGAGTCAGTCTCAGTCATCGTAGATTCTTGTCGTGGGAGTCGATTTTCTGATTGCACCTGCATTGTTTTTATTTTTCATCGTTGGGTCCCGCAGGCACCAGACCGGAGCACGAAATGCGATCGAACGATGGATGCAGGCAATTCTTCATTTGCGCTCCTTTGCCTCCAGACCTCTCTTTTCCCCGCAAATCAGCCGTCGCGTTGGAGCTTCTTTTTCATTTTACTTTTTTCTGCGCTATCTGCTGCCTTCTTTTCATCTCTGCCCTTTCAAGAGACGTCAGTTGGTAAGTGAAGGACTCTTAGTCGGGTGGTCTGCCGGATTTTACTGCGGGGCTCTTTCCATTCATGCAGATAGAACATCGACATCTGTTCAACTTTGGATTTTTCATCCTTCAGAGCCTTCTTGCTTCCCTTCTTTTCATGCTGTCTCTCCATGTTTCTTCCTTCACCTTCCTCCTGTTGCCTCTGGCTTCGGCTCTTGAGTCTTCTTTTTTCTTCGATTCTGATGTTCTTTCCTCCTGTTGAAATGAAATGTCAAACGAGACCCCCCCGTGCCCTTCCTTCCTTCCTTCCTTCTTCATGTCTGCAGGTTCCGATCCCCTCACGGAAGAGGAGCTCCTCGTCGTGCAGATTGCCCGGGCACTGGACGGTCCAACGATTGTGAGAAAGGGCCGCATAGACCTCATCACAAACGGGAAAATCGTTTTGACATGCTGCTTTCCAGGAGCGCTGAAGAGATCCGGTAGGCAAAGGAATGATCCTCGAAAGAAATTTCTTCCTTGTACATAGACTTCTTGTCGGTGAGCTTCGCGGAGGAAAAGCGGCTTAGTGGAGAGCTTGGAGAAAAAACACACACCCACGCTGGCTGTTTCACATTGACAGTCAGTGTCCCCTCTGCGAGACGAGACGAGACAAGAAAACAAGAGAAAAGCGAAGGACGGGCGATCGACAGGCAGTAATCGTTCTCTTTGTGTTTCTAGTTCCGGATTTCTTTCCCACCACTTCTCATTCTTCCTTCTCCGCATGCCCATTCCTCTGCACGAGACTCCGTCTGTTTGAGACGTACAGAGAATTTTCGGAAGACTGTTGTGCTTGTTAATGCAATGCGACTTTGCAGGAGGACAGGGGGACGTGCTGTCTGGATGCACTCTGGCGTTTGCCGCCTGGGTCCATGCAAAGAAAAAACAAAGTGAAAAGACTCCCCCCACAGAATCGGGGGAGGGGGGGGAAGTCTCCCATGTTCCTCCCCTCATGCTTGCTGCCTGGGGGTAAGCCTTCTCTAGTGTCGCTCCTTTTTTCGTTCAATCTATGTAGTGACTTCATTTCTCTCTTTGTGTCTGTATTTAGCCTCCGGGGGGATACACAAAAGCCGTTCTGTGTTCTACACTGTTCAAACAATCTGTTTTGGTGTCCCGGATCCTCTCTGTTTGTCGCTCTCTGTGTTCATTTGGGCATTCTCTAATGCTTCTACCTGTCACTGAGCAGCCTCAAGGAGTTGATTGTCTCTGCAGCGGATGCACGATGACAAGAGCGTGTGCAAACAGAGCCTTTGGTTTTCGAAAAAGGAGTCAGTCTCAGTTGCCCTCCAGCCATCAAATCTGGCTGTCATTTGATGCGTCTCCCCCCCCCCAACCCCCCAACCCCCCCTTTCTCTCTCTCACACACACAAATACACGCACACGCGCGCACGCACACGCACACACACACACACACACACACACACGCACACACACACACACACACACACACACACAAATACACACGCACACACGCACACACACACACACACACACACACACGCACGCACGCACGCACGCAGGCACAGACCGACTAGATCTCTCTTTCTGTTTGCCTCGTTCTGGCTCTGTCTTCTCGACAAGACAGAAAAGGGTGATCAAACGGTCAGAGGATAGTGGCGGGACGCTCTCGGACCGTGCACTGAGAAAAGGGCCGGATCAGAAAGCCATTCATTCACGCGTTTCCGCTCATGTTCAGCGTGTTTTCTTCTTTCCCCCTTTTGTCCTTGTCCCGTCTCTGTGTGTTGTCTGCAGGCATGGTTGCACCTGATCTGATTGAGCACATTGGAGAGGTCAGATGGAGGGATGGAGTCCTGCAAACCTCCGCTTTCCCGTACTTCATGGTGCACCATCCATCCCCCTTCTTCCTGCATTTCGTTTCCTTCGATCGCCCCTCCCCTCTCTCCTCTGTCTTCCGATCTTTCTTTGAGATTTTTCCCAACTTTTGTGGGAGAACAGTAAGTCCCTCCACTGTCTTGATGTCGCATTGAACACTTATGGTGTGGCAACCACTTCCATCTGATGGACTCTATCTTACTAATTCGGTTGTTTCTGGATCAAAATCCGACCTTTCGCCTTTTCCACACATACGACAGCGGTTCAAAATTCCTCGCTCAGACTGCTTCTGCGATGAGCGTAGTTTTTTCTGTCCATCGGTCATTTTTTCTTTCTTTCTTTCTTTCTTTCTTTCTTTCTTTTTTTCTCTCTCTCTCTCTCTCTCTCTCTCTCTCTCTCTCTCTCTCCTCCCGCGTGTGCGCAGGTGTTTGAGGCTCTGTTTGAACACGGTATTGTGCAAATGATGCGCCCAGTTGGTCTGGAGTCTTTGAAAGGGTGTCTTTGAATAACTATAACTATAACTATGGCTATGTTATCGCCGCTGTCCGTCTCTATGAGCTGATTCATTTGAATTTTCATTCTTTGCGCTCCGTACGCGGTTTCACAAAAATTAATGTCATGTTTTTTATTATGATTGATAGATACATTGTTTCTTTTTTTTCCAATAATCTGATTATAATCAGTGATTAAGATGACTCAGAGTGAACCTGGTACGGCCGGCACTAGGCGCGTCGCACAGTGATAGACATGCAGCCGTAAAAAAAAAATTATAGAAATTTAAAGTCTATTCTTTTTTTTTTATTATAAGATTTTTTTTTATGAATCATATACTTGTTGAAGCTCAAGCAAACAAAAAGCTACGATTTACTCACGTTAATTCCCTATAGCATCCCGAACTGAAATTGTCAATTGCCAGTCCCTGCAAGTTGCCAGGAATATGAAGGAATTTGAAGTACTAGTTACTGTAGGAATGTGATTAGTGACCATGTTTGATTTGATTTGATTTGATTTGAGGTAGGGCTTAAGCTCAAATCAAATATCTAGTCAGGGAGGACCTAGTGTTTAAAGACCTATCAAATACGATCAAATATTTGATCAATATGACTTTCAACCTCAAA
Organism: Chromera velia; assembly: GCA_018398765.1. Taxonomy (NCBI): domain Eukaryota; family Chromeraceae; genus Chromera; species Chromera velia. The sequence goes on along the minus strand of JAHBMJ010004866.1, from coordinate 19,139 downwards.
TATGAAGGTCCTGAAAAACTTTTTACAAGTACCGATCCGTCATGCATGCTGATTCAAATGAAAAAACCTAAATCTTGATGGTTTGCTCTCAAAAAAAAAACGTTTTGAGCTGCACTGAAATTGACGTTTCACCTCCTTTTACTTCATGCAGAGGTAAACCGATCAGCTGAACGTTTTCCCGAACAGCTGTGTTAACTTTTCTGGTGCTGGAACATCTTTTACGGCCCCCTTTTTAAGCGTCTGCAAACATTTTACACCCTGTAAGACATGTCATACAATCTGACAAGGTCGAACGGGAAGAAGGAGGCATTTGTTTTTAGAGCCGGGTACGCAAAAAAAATATGGTCCGTGCAAAAGGGGGCAAATGTGATTCAGTATCAGGTGAAAATACAAGGAGCCGAGAGGGAAGGAGAAACTATTTGTGGCTGTGAGTATGCAGCAGCGGCAACCAGTTCTTTTCAAACCCACCTCATTAATCAGTATGGCTTGATGATCACGTCTGACAAACATGTGCAGCTGCTCCAAGAAAGACAGAAGAAGCGGTCGGAGGGGGCGGGGGGGATGAAGCAACCTGACGTGTGAACGTTTTTCCCCATCAAAGATGAAGCAGAAGCCGTGGTCGCACCATATGCAGAGACCACTGACTTTCTGGCTAGTGCTGGCTAGCCTCATCTCACAGAAAACGAGGCATTGTGAAAGCTGATCAAGGCACTGGACCCCCGCTACGATCTCCCGTCTGTGGGGAAGGTGCAGAGACTTCTGCTTCCAACACTAAAGAACGAGATTATTCTATCAATCAAAGACAGGTTGAGAAAAGCAGCGAGTCGGACCCGACGAGTGTCGATCACCCTCGACATGTGGTCCCTGATTGCAGCATGCCCCTGACCCCAAGTGTCGAAAGACTGCGACCACATTCCCTGTCAGTGTGGAGCAGTTCCAGAAAGGCAAGGGAAAAGGCAATGGGGGGGCTGCTGACAGTGCTGGAGGGGGGGCCGCTCCTACAGGGCCCAGCGGGAGGACTAATTTGAAACCAAAGGAGGCGGCCGCAGACGCAAATGCTGAGAAGGCTAGGGAGAAACTTCCCCCTCCTGAGAAAGTCATCACTCCGGGTGAAGAAGGCTACCGACCTCTCTATATTCACCTCCAATACAAGGGGCTTGTTGTCAGCCCTGGCACGGCACAGAGGGTAGCCGAACTTACCAACTCTGGATGCTTAGCTGCCTAGAAATAGGACGGTTCCAACACCAACAGCAATAGCAAACGTATGCGCGGTTCTCCGTCTTACCCCGTTGTCATCTCTCCGCAACCGAATAGAAGCCCAGGAGCACCCACTCCTGGAAAGCCGAAAAGCCAGAGAAAAAGCTCTCAGCAGCTCCCACCACCGATCAATTCGATTCATCTTGAAGAAAGTGATCATGAAGAAGAGGAAAAGGAAGTGCCATAAAGCTGAGTGATTGTCACCTCAATTTTGGTACGTGCTCTAACTTTATCGTATCAACAAAAAGTCATATGCAATTTTAAATCTATCAATTTTACGTTCTTAATCTCTATTAGTACTAGAGTGAGTCTCAATGACTAGTGTATATACACTGCCACACAGGCATATTTTTTTTACGGGTTCTTAATCTCTATTAGTACTAGAGTGTGTCTCAGTGACTAGTGTATATACACTGCCACACAGGCATATTTTTTTTACGGAACTGATAAGTTATAATATATATATATTTTTTTAAATTTTTGAAACATACATCAGAAATGTTCTGATAACTATTGTCATGAGAAAAATGATCAGAGTGAGAGTAAGTCAGTGACTCAGTGAGGAACCTTAAGAGGTTTACCTCAAATCTTACCTCAAATATCAAATATTTAAGGTTGAAGCTCAAATCAAATCAAATCAAATCAAATCAAATATAATCAAATCAAACATGGTCACTAAATGTGATAAGTGATAAGTGATTTAGTGGTACACTTAAGCACTGTCGCCGTTTTGTCTTGTAGATATGCCTAGGAATATGAAGTAAGAATATGTAGGACTAGATGTAGGATTATGCAGGAATATGGGGTAGTAATCTAGAGATGAAAATCGGTAGGAATTTGAATCAAAATTCCTGGTACCAGGAAATTAATATTTTTTTTTCATATTTTTACCCCATATTCCTGCCCAGATTCCTGCATATTCCTTCATATTCCTACCCTAAATTCCTTCATATTCCTGTATATTCCTTCATATTCCTACTTATGTTTTTTATCAAATTTATGCTATTAGGAAATTTTGTCTTAGTTTCCTACTTCAGAGGAATTTTATTTTTGAATTCCTATCAATCTTGACCTATAGATTCCTACCTCATATTCCTGCATAATCCTACGTTCGGATGATATTCCTTCATATTCCTACCTCATATTCCTACATATTCCTTCATATTTCTACCTCAAATTCCTTTTAATAATAATATATTCCTAGCTAGTATAACTTGCGCAGGAGCCTAGAAATAAATTATATATATCAATTAAATGCATGCAGGAAGCTACTAGGCAGGAAGCTAGGCAGGAAGCTATAGGATTCGTATATTAAACAGGTATAGTATTAAACAGGAAGCAAAATAATATGTTGAAATTAAGGTTCTAATTTAAAAATTCTGCTAGGGATGCCAAGGATACATGAGAAAAAACGCAAGTTACAGTTAGTTCTAGGGTTAGTTATAGTAAATAGTATGGTCTAGAGTACCATGCAATTATTAAAAAATTTAAATATTTTAAAAGATGTGTATATTCATAGTGACCATGTTTGATTTGATTTGATTTGATTTAATTTGATTTGATTTGAGGTAGGGTTTAAGCTCAAATCAAATATCCAGTCTGGGAGGACCTAGTGTTTAAAGACCTATCAAATACGATCAAATATTTGATCAATATGACTTTCAACCTCAAATATGAAGGTCCCGAAAAAACTTTTGCAAGTACCGATCTGTCACGCATGCTGATTCAAATGAAAAATTTCAGAAAAAACTTAAATCTTGATGGTTTGCTCTCAAAAAAAAAACGTTTTGAGCTGCACTGAAATTGACGTTTTACCCCCTTTTACTTCATGCAGAGGTAAACCGATCAGTTGAACGTTTTCCCGAACAGCTGTGTTAACTTTTCTGGTGCTGGAACATCTTTTACGGCCCCTTTTTTGAGCGTCTGGAGGGGGGGCCGCTCCTGCAGGGCCCGGCGGGAGGACCAATTTAAAACCAAAGGAGGCGGCCGCAGACGTAAATGCTGAGAAGGCTGGGGAGAAACTTCCCCCTCCTGAAAAAGTCATCACTCCAGGTGAGGAAGGCTACCGACCTCTCTATATTCACCTCCAACACAAGGAGCTTGTTGTCGGCCCTGGCGTAGCACAGAGGGTAGCCGAACTTACCAACTCTGGATGCTTAGCTACCCAGAAACAGGACGGTTCCAACACCAACAGCAATAGCAAACATGTGCGTGGTTCTCCGTCTCACCCCGTTGTCATCTCTCCGCAACCGAATAGAAGCCCAGGAGCATCCACTCCTGGAAAGCCGAAAAGCCAGAGAAAAAGCTCTCAGCAGCTTCCACCACCGATCGATTCGATTCACATTGAAGAAAGTGATTTTTACGGAACTGATACGTTATAATTTTATATATATTTTTTTAAATTTTTGAAACACATATCAGAAATGTTCTGATAACTATTGTCATGAGAAAAATGATCAGAGTGACAGTAAGTTAGTAACTCAGTGAGGAACCCTAAGAGGTTAACCTCAAATCTTACCTCAAATATCAAATATTTGAGGTTGAAACTCAAATCAAATCAAATTAAATCAAATCAAATATAATCAAATCAAACATGGTCACTATATATTCACTTTAATTTCACCGGTGGTTGCGATGGTTTAAAAGTACAATGCAGGAATGCATCTACGAATGCATGTGTTCAATTGTATTATAATATGGTGTGTTGTTACATGTATACATGCATGGTATAGAGTAATGTGCATAGATGTATGGTGTAATGCAGACGCCAAACAAGTGGTATGCAGGTCTAGGGCTTCGGCCTCGAACACAATGTAATCCTGTACCCTGCAAAAATGAGTGAATTTACAAATGAATTTAAGTGAATTTAGATGAATTTACGTGAATTTAAGCCATGAATTTAGATGAATTTAGGTGAATTTAAGTGAATTTACAAGTGAATTTTGAGTGTAAATTCATTAATGAATTTAGTTTCAAAGTTTAAATTCACTATAAAATGAATTTAAGTGAATTTACATTAATTAATTTTTATATAAGTTGAAGATCGGGGTACTGCCGCCGTGCCGCGGGGTACTGCCGCCGAGCCGCGCCGCGCTTTAGGCCGGACTGGGGCCTCTTGTGCGCATCTTGTACGCGGGACGATTATTCGCCGCAGGTCAAACAATCGCGCGGGTTGATCCATGCATATGCGCATTTCGAGCGATTTTTTTTCCATGCGATTGAGTTTTCACAGGATTCATTTGATTCATCTGTTCTGTGTGATTGACTGAGGACTGACACTTCTTCTGATCATGATCTCTACCCATTACTGAGCTGCTTAGTTTATTCTGCGGTTAACAGTAAGCTCTCATCCAAGCTCCAGTCATTCCTTTCCCCTCGCTTCCTGGATACGTAGAGATGTCTGCCAAGGAGGTCAAGATCACCTGGACCTCCGAGAGGCCACCTTCACGGACTGACTACAAAAGCATACAGTCGTATGCCAAAGTTTTCAGACTGTGGGTGAACTCTATTGCTTCCCTGTCCGGTTTGTCAAACATCGGACCATCACTTTGTATTCTCTTTCTTAATGTAGACAGTGCTTTGTATTCAGTTGTCGAAAAGATACTTGCCGATGCCACCAAGCGAGCTCCTCCGAAGGCGTCCGGAGACACTGATGAAGCGCACCTCACTAAGACAAGGAAGTGGGCGACTGAGACTTATGTGGATGTCATTGAGAGCATTGACAAGAAGATCGATGGAGACCGAGAGTATGAGTTTCTGGCTGATGCCCTCTGGTTTCTTTTTATCTTTGCGTCGAAGAACTCTTTGACTCTTCGTGAGTCGATGAACGCCTTCTCTGCCATCAACGATGTCGCTTCCTTGGACAGGGTGGGCCTAAAATTTTCTGACAGACTTCTTGGCATCCACTTCTGGAAGTGTGTTCCTGATGACATCCGGAAGCTTGCTGCATCCTGGGGCACCAAACAGGTAGACGGGAAGGATAGGCCAGTGAGATCCTCTTTCAGCTTCCAGAAGGAGTTCATTACAGACATTCTGGGCAGGTTTGATTCAGTGGATCGGATCAACTGGAACGTTTGGATTCCCTCTGTGACCTTCGGTGTGCTCTCTGTCTCCAACGGGACCACCACGAAGACTTTCACTGTGCCGACCTTCCCGAACATCTCCATGCCCAACGGACTGGAGGCAGCCATTGCGGAGACGGCCTGTCTGCTCGACACTACCCAGTTGAACCTCCACCAGGTGTCGGAGGAGACCGTCTACAAGTTGGAGAACTTTTCTAAGAAGTACAGGGGATGGCAGATCAACAAGGACAAGAAGAAGGGAAGGTATTGGGCAGGATTCCAAGGAGACCATCAGAAGGGCGGGGGGCAGATGAGCTCCTCTTCTTCCTCTGGTGGCTCTGGTTCTCAGCAGCGAAAGGGGGGGAAGTCTTTCTCTTCTGTTCGCTTTGCTGAGGCCGTTGCGGATACCTACCTGAAGATGACTGGGGGAAAGGAGAACAAGAAGGGCGAGAAGAAGAAGCACTCACAGCAGCGTGTCCGACGTGCACACGCAGGAGATGGAGATACTGAGGATGACGAAGAAAAGGAGGACGAGGATAGGACTGTTGAGGATTGAAGTTCGCAGGCTGCCGACTTCGACAAAGAGCAGTTCATCGCCAGGTTCTCTCACTGTATCAAACTTGGTGAGAGAGACTCAGATGGGTTCGACACCTCTTACGAACGCGCGCGGATGGCCTTCGTTCTCTCCGAGGATTCTGGAGAGGAGGTTGCTTTCCGCCTGAACACCGACAACGGCATCAAGCTCTACATGGACACCGAGTGTTCTTTCTCTCTCTTTCCTCTCTCAGAGGTTTCTGAGTACATTGTGTACCGATGGCCTCATCAGTCTGTGTACACGGAGGCCTTTGGGGCAAGAGAGGGGGGGGGCGTAATCTGCAACGAGAGAGCGATCATCGAGGTTCGGATTCCACTGGCTGCGGGTCATGAGTCCGTGGTTCGTCTCGTGGGGAATCTCACTGACCACCCCGGGGCCAAGCACATGCTCTTGTTGACTCCGCAGATCTGTCGCTTGTCTGGGTATGCGGCAATCGTGACTTCCAACAGAGACATCGTGAAGGCCAAGCTCACGAGCGCTTCTCCGAGCGCAGACTTTCCTTTTACGACTTCCGTTCTTGCGCAAAGGGTCAGTGGGTTCTGAATAGAACTGAAGGGACTTCGAGTGCCGTAACTTCTGTGCTTTCTCTGAATGCCAAGTCAACCGATTTGTGAATACCCTTTGAACCACAACAGAGCCAGCAATGGGTGGTAGGGTGAATATATGTAAGGGCTGAAGCGAATAGAGAAAGGCAGGACCTCATCTGAATAGAATTACCGCTGCATTCACTTTATTCTTTTTGACTCTCTCTTCTCACATTCATACAGGTCCCTTCTCGCATCGATCGTGCTGCTGCTGCGCGTACACGTCAAGGCCCGGACACCTCTGGTCCGTTTCTACTTGACGCAACTCGTATGCCTGTGTCTGTACGAAACTCTATCCTCATGCAGCATTACAGACACATCCATCCCTCTCTTTCTCGTTTGATTGACACATGGAAGGAGCAGGGCAACACTCAGTTTCTTTCCATTCCAAAAAGAAAGCTTCTTTCTGTTCTTCCCTGGTGTGTCTCGTGTGACCGAGTTGATACTGTAAACAAGTCTTTCCGCTCTCGTGATCCTTCCGATCCCGAGTCTTCCTTTCCTCGTTCCTTTTTAGAAGAATGGACGGATCTGATATTTCTCTCAGATTTGGACCCTGTATATGGTTCGACTCCATATGGCAGGTTGATTTTCTTTGCTCTTGTTGATCTCCGTTCAGGGGTCGTGCAGTGCCGTCCATCTTCTTCTCGGGCAGGCAAGGACTTGTTTCCCTTCGTGAATGAGTGGAATCTCACTCACGGTGCCTTCAAGCTTCTTCGCTGTGACAACGAAAAGGGCATTGTTAAGGGAGATGTCCGTGCGGTTCTTGATCGTGTGGGCACGGTCGTTCGTCCGTTTGCTTCTCACTCTTCTCGCGGTCCAATGGAGAAGTGGTGGACAGTTTTGCGTTCTGGTATGGCTTCTCTTGTTGCAACTTGGGGTCTTCCTTTGGGTTTTGTTCCTCTTCTCTGCCTTTGTATTGAATGGGCATATAACCGCACTGCTACCTACCGGAAGGCGTCTCCTTTGCGCCTCTCAACGGGTAAAGTGCCAGACATTTCTCTCATGCCCGGTGACCCTATCGTGTTTTCTCCCTCTGAATAAGTCAAGTCCATCCGTCTTCATGGTCGTTTTGGTATTTTTGCTTTTGCTGTTTCTCGTTCTGAGTCTGTTGTGTTTGAGTGGTGCACCGTTCGCTTTCGTTGGTTGAGTGCCGTCAAGACAAACACCAAAGACATTAAGCATGCAAGTCCTGGTGTGTTTACGCAGTCAGGGCTGTGGTCGTTTGTTGTCTCACGCATGCGCAGCTCTATGCATCCATCCATTCAAGGTCCTTCCGAGACAGTCGTTCATGAGTTTCCTGAAGTTGAGGGGACTCAAGTAGCATAGAGCGGGGGGGCTGCATTGAGGGGGGGTACATTGAGGGGGGGGGATCCACCTGTTGTTCCTTTTCTTTCATCTTCTAACTCTTCTCATTCCTGTGCACTGGTCTCAGTGAATGGTATGCTTCATCCGGTTTGTTGTTTTTCTCGCACACCTGCTGGCTTTGTATCTGTGTCCCTCATTCATCATTCGAGGGGAGAGGTCACAGGATACCAGTTGGGACTACCAGATGTACAGAACTCGCAGAAAGTGCATTCTGATCGATTGACGAATCTTTTTTATTTAAAAAAGGAGGGAAACAAAAAAAAGATTCCTCAGGCTGTCATTCACGTAATAGATCCTCCTGCAGCTCCTGCTGATCAGCCGGCTGAGGTTGCAGAAGAATCCGACCTCGCCTCTCTCTTCATGGATCTCTTCGGTCCTGATGAGTCAGACGAGGAAGGACCTGCCGAGGCACAAGGAGTGGAACCTTCTCTCTCTTCTCTTTCTTCTGTTTCTTCTTCCTCTTCTTCCTCTTCCTCTTCTTCTTTTTCTTCTTCTTTGTCCTCTCCTCGCCACCGACGTCAGCATGACTTTTTCTCCTGCGATGAAGAAAGCGTGTGTTCTGCTCGTCTCATCTCTTTTCCTTGCTTTGGTTACTCTCTTGAGACAGCTGCAAAAGCAAAGCAGACAGTCGATAGAAAGATTGCTTGTCTTGAGAGAGATGGTCCTGAGAAGACAGGCAAGACACATGTTGATGCAACTATGGGGGAGGTGCGTGAAGGAAAATTCAACGAAGCGGGGGACAGGGAGATCGGGAAGTGGGAACGATTTTCTGCATATGGGAAAGAAGTAAAGAAAGACAGTCACGCATACAATCTCTTGACAATTATTCCGCTGATTTGGGTGATGACATGGAAGTTCGTGAAAGGAGCTACACGAAAAGCAAAAGCTCGTCTCTGCCTGGCTGGCAACAAGTTTTTTGATCGCCGGACAGTCGAAACTTACGCAGGGACACCAGCCATTTTTTTGATTCGTATTCTTTTTGTTTTTGTTTTGACAATGGGCTGACAGATTGTTTTTGCAGACATCACTTGTGCGTTCCTCCAAGCTCGCCTTCCATCCAGCGTCGGACAGATCGGTATCAGGATGCCTGCATGGTTACCTCCTGCTGCTCTTCGTTTGGGACTGAAAGCAGGTACTGTATACCTCCTGAAAAACGCTCCTCTGATTTTTGCTCATTTCTTTTGCCGTGTTCTGATTCGACTGGGTTGGGGGGAATTGATGGAAAGCACTTTTGCTCTTGTTCGACCTTCTCATTCTCTGCCTCATCCTGCAACTGCTGATGATTCATCCATCACGAAAGTGAAGCACGTGCCATGCGATGGTCTTCTTTCGAAGCACGTCGATGACGTTGCGCTTACTTCACCTGACCCTCTCGCTACTCTCAGACAAATTGCAGAAAAAGGGCCAATCGAAATGAATGAAGCACAATTGTTGAAGGACACACCTCAAAAACAAGTGGGATTTGATATCAGACGTTCTGATAATCGAGTCTATCAGGGAATGAATGGTTATGTCTCTCTCTCTTCTCTTCCAAGGGGCAAGCCAAGCGGGGTAGTGGTAGACAGTGATTTCTCTCCTCTTGAGCCTGATGAGATTGACATATCGTTGGAAGGGGAGTATCTGAAATGGATTGGTTGTCTTACCTGGCTTGCCAGACTGCGTTTTGATCTTGCTTTTGCTGCTAGTGAGTTGGCCTCTTTCAGTAAGACTCTGACTGAGCGTCACCTTGCTGTCATTATCATGCTGATTCGCATGCACGCAGCGTCTCCGAAAGAACTCATCTTTGTTGCCGTGTACGACCCTGAATTGTGGGTATTTATGGACAGTGGCTTCAGAGGAAAGACATGCTCCGCTCGTTCTGCTGTGATCATTCAACTCGCTGATCGGTCTTGGTCTTTGCGGTGTTGGTTAAACATTTTGGATTGGGTCACACATAAGGAAAAGCGCCTAGTCTTGTCAGCTCCGGGTGGAGAGCTTCTTACGATCCGTGCTGGTCTGAAGAGACTTCCGATGCTTATGCGTTCTCTTCGGATCCTTTTTTCCTCTCTGCGTGTTCGTTTGTTTTCAGATAGTGCAACTTCTCTTGGACAGACAGAAGCAGGTGTGAATAAGAAAGAGCAAGGTCTCACTGGAATTTTGAAGTGGTGCATTCAAGAATTGAATGGAATGAACGTCGCAACCGAGCATGTATCTGGAGAGAGTGAGCAGCTTGCTGACGGTTTGATAAAATGGAAAAAGCTTGATGTGATATGGCCGAAGGATTTTGTGGTGAATGGACAACCCCGTTGAGCCTTCATAGTTAGAGCACTTAGTTAGAGCATATGGCTGTTCTTTAGTCTGTCGACTCCTCTTCGATGAGTCACCAGACGGGGGGAGTTGAAGATCGGGATACTGCCGCCGTGCCGTGGGGTACTGCCGCCGCGCCGCGCTACGCTTTAGGCCGGACTGGGGCCTCTTGTGCGCATCTTGTGCGCGGGACGATTATTCGCCGCAGGTCGAATAATCGCACGGGTTGATCCATGCATATGCGCATTTCAAGCGATTTATTTTCCATGCGATTGAGTTTTCACAGGATTCATTTGATTCATCTGTTCTGTGTGATTGACTGAGGACTGACACTTCTTCTGATCATGATCTCTGCCCATTACTGAGCTACTTAATTTATTCTATATAAAAAGCTCTAAATTCATTTCGAAATAAATTTAGAAATCTAAATTTACAGTGAATTTAGCTTCAAAATTCACTTGTAATTTCACTTAAATTCACCTAAATTCATTTAAAGTCACTGCTTAAATTTACGTAAATTCATCTAAATTCACTTAAATTCATTTATAAATTTACTCATTTTTCATGATTTTTGCAGGGTAATCCTGTAAATTCATAATTAATTTAGGGCTCTCTTCAACGATGTATCTTCAACATTTTTTTTACTCTTAGATTTTTGTATCGAATCACTGGTGACAGATAGACATAGCGGGAAAGTCCTAGGGTGGAACATATCAGTCAATCAATCAATCACATTCTGTCCTAGACTAAGAACATGCGGCAAGATTGGCTAGAAGATCAGGAACTCAATCAATCAATCAATCAATCTAGCGGGAACTACATCAATTCAATTCAATTCAATCGATAACACGTTTGTCGAGATCTAGGTCGAGATGTTTGTGCATATAAGGTATACTACTAGTACAGATATGCGCTGCATAATGCGCATGTCAGTCTATAATTTATAGAGACCGGAGCTAAAAGTTAAACTTCTGTATCAGAAGGAGAAGCTAGAGGAGAAGAAGCGCGGTGTGGAGTGAGGTAGGGTGAAACTAACACCTTCCCGTGTTCTCTGTTGCACGCAGGCAAGCAGCTGGGTGCCTACATGTGCCGAAACACAGCTATGCATGTAGTCCAGTGGAACTCTTCTCTGAGCCCTCCTTTGTCTCCTGCCAGTGTGGACTATACGTCTGTTCTCTCTCTCTTGGTGTCTTTCACCAACCAAATCCGTTTCTCTCCCTCTCTCTCCCTCTGTGTCTGTCTTTCTGTCTGTCTCTGCCTGTCTGTCTCCTCTCTCTCCCTCTCCTCTCTCTCTTTCGCTCCCTCCCTCCCTCCCTCCCTCCCTCTCCCTCTCGCTCTCTCTCTGTCTCTCCCCCCCCCTTTCTCTCTCTATCTATCGATCTATCTATCTGTGCGTGTGCCTGCGCACGTCTGTGTGTGTGAGTGTGTGTCCGTCTCTCTCTCTCTTCTCTCTCTCTCTCTCTCTCTTTCTCTCTCTTTCTCTCTCTTTCT
>JAHBMJ010004866.1:0-2500 GCA_018398765.1 Chromera velia | reverse complement strand
GAACTCGTGTGGGGAGAAAAAAAGAAGCAGAAAACAGGGGTGGGACTGGTCTGGGTGGGGATGAAGAGATGAGAGACCCTGCCGAAATGCCAAGCTCCTCTTCCTCTTCCTCTTCTTCCTCCGCAGCGGCCCCGGCTCCTCGTCGTTTTGCGCCCTCAGAAGAATCAGACTCAGATGCAGACGGAAACATCCTCTTTGACTGGTTCCGGGCAGACGATCTCTCGAGCATGAATGACATAGATGAAGGAGAGGAGGACCCTGCGCGAGACGGAAAAGCTGACGGAAGGCCGCAAGTCCAATGGTCGAAGGTGAGTACTTAAGTGGTTGACCGGACAGGAGAGTCCGCAATGCACAAGTGAGGCATGCCGTGGTAAGCGGTTGTGGATGCGCGCGCGTGTGTGTGTGTGATTGTGATTTCTGTGGAGGAGTGAGTGAGCTGGTCCCAAGCGATTCAAACAACAAGTGAGCGAGCGTGTGGCTAAATGGCAACGCGCGTGAGAAGCCGGTCCCTTGAACGAGTAAGTGAGTGAGTGAGTGAGTGCATTAGGGGACGCATGCGGGCGAGTGTGCGTGTGTGTTTCTTTCTGCGTGCATAACGTCTCGTCTCGCCTGTGAGTCCGTCTGGTTGTCTGCCTGTTTGTCGCTCATGCAGATGGATGAGCCTATTTATTTTTGGCCTGTGGATCCTTATGTTTTTGTGTGCAGGTCTTCGACGAGAATAGGGGCTTGTTGGATGGTCTGAAAAGAGCGTGGGAGCGTGTGCAGAACGTGGGTGAGAGACGTCTTAGAAAGAAAGAGGACGAGATAAAAACCGCAGGAGAAAGCCTTCTCTCCTCACCCGACAGAACCCCACGCGCAGCAGCAGCAGCAGCAGCAGCAACAGCCTCGTGGACAGGAGAAGAGGGGGGAGGGGGAAGAGAACTTCCCGTTCTGTCTGCGTCTTTGCCTGCCGCCTCGGCAGCAGCTGCACATCGCTCGAAGAGAGGAAGGGCAGAGGTAGACACAGGTCCCAACTCAGCTGCGTCTGCACCCCTTTCAGCCCAAGGTGGTAGTGTGTTCCCTCTTGGAACTTTGAACGTTCAGCTGTCCTTCCAGTCTCTGGAAACCCCAGGGGGACGGCGCAACCCCCCATCTGACCAAACTCAGACTGCGCCTCTGAGAATTCCTCTTGCGCTCAGAATTGATGCACAAGGAAGGCAATCTCCATTCATTGACTGGAGGGGTGAGAGTGATAGAGTGAAGGAGGTCGCAAAGGAGGGCCGGGGAATTGCAGCCGCAGCCAGACAAAAGGAAAATGGGGGGAAGAAAAAGAAGATAAAAACAGAGAGCCCCCGGCGGAGTGACCGGCTTGCTGAGGTAGAAAGAAAAAGAAAGGGAACGAGTGAGGGCAACGAGGCCGATCAGGTGATGCACCCGTCGATTTCGGAGAGGGGATCTGATTCTCCAGTGGCTGAAGGAAGAGGGGCATCCTCATCCTCCTCTTCCTCTTCTTCTTCTGCCGCTGCTGGTGGTGGAAGAGTGGTTTCTGGAAGAGGCGGAAGGGGGCAAAGGGGTAGAGGTCGTGGAAGGGGTGCTGTTCAGACTCGCCGGGGTGGTTCAAGAGCAGCGGGCGGGGGGCAGGAGCAGAGCATGGAGGTGGAAGAGAGCAGGGAAAATTCTGATGAGAATGGGGAATCAGATGAGGAAGGAAGAGAACAGGTCCCGTGGTTAGAACGGGGGGGTAACCCGGGGGTGCGCGGTCCCACACAGCCGAAGAGCGTGGTGACGCGAAGTGAGAGACAGAGGGGGAAATAGGAACTAATGGTCAAGGTGTCGTTCTCTCTGTGTCTTTTGGACAGGCTATGCACGTGAACGAAAAGGCAGCAAGCAATGTGCCCCATTTTTTTATGAACCTCCGTCTCCTTGTGTGCATGTGACTGCCTTCTGGCCACTGGCATGGTGACTGTATTGTCATTTCCTGGTAGACAGCCGTGCAGAAAGAACATCCATTTTAAGTAGATTTTCTGAAGGGAGGCTTCATTTGAAGTGTTAGAGAGAGACCCTTCATGAACATCATGCACACGCCTTACCCCAAGGGAGGATCGTTTCTGACTTGGTTGGGAGAATGCAGAACGGAGGATGATCCTCCGTGCCGACAGGGGAAAGTGAAGAAATGAGAGAGACAAAAAATGCGCCAGCAAGTCTGTTCACATTTCTCCTTGTTGGTGCGCTGGACTTCCACCTTTTCTCTCCTCACAGGACGATTCTTGCCCATAGCATGTCATCATGTCATTGGTCAGTAGAATGTGCGGCGCTCTTTAGTGCTTTGTGTGTGACACTTCGTGCGCGGGGTGTCACTCAGTGCGATTTCAGTCGCCGATGGTCGAAGATTCATCTGTTTCTCTCGATAGTTAGTTGCCAAGACGTTTCTCCTCTCCCATCTTTTCTGCTCGCGTTTCGTTAGCCTAGCAGATCCATTCCTCCTCCTCCTCCTCCTCCTCCTCCTCCTCCTCCTCCTCCT